>APFE031697978.1:1986-15283 GCA_000404065.3 Pinus taeda | reverse complement strand
TGCCCAGAACCTCAGGTCAATCAAAGCTGCTCTCGTTCCTGTTCTCGATCTTCCTCTGCCCTCTTAGTTTCCCCCCCCCCTCCTCGGCTCAATCCAGTGGTTTTATATCAAGGTTGGCGGTGGCCGCCTTCCAGCCTTCGGCCACCGCTGTTGCAGCTCTTGACACCTCCCGGCATGCATATCTCCTTAGATATTTTCTGATCGGATTTGGTTGTTGTCGACCGTGCATGAGGTTTCATGGTTTTATGAGTTAATGACCTTTATGAAATGTTATGTCCTATGTTTATATAACTCTATTCCTTTATATTTATTATATAGTCTATTTTATGTTTATTTACTTATTATATACTTTCATTTTTTTATGAATTTTAAACTTTATATATTTTAAAGTTTCAACTTTATATTAATTTATAAAATTTAACTTATATCCTTTTTAAAGTTTACACTGATATTTAAATGAATTTAAGTTATATTCCTTTTTAAAGTTTAGACTGATATTTAAATGGGTTGTTACATTTTATAACTGTTGACTCTTTCATATTTATTATGATATTTTTTTGAACAATATATGACAATTTAAGTTTGAAGTTGGCAATTATAACTCATTAGTAATGAATTATGAATATGATGCTTCATGAAAGTTGAAAGTTGTTTCATTTCATTTTATACCATTTCATTTCATGTTAGATATTATTTGTTGTAATGGTTACACTTAGCTTACAATTACAACTTTGGTGATCAATGATGATAAATGTTATATATTGAATTTTGAAAGCTTGAAACTTTAAGATTGATGAATTATGAGACTCAATATGTTGTATGTTACTATGTTACTAACTTGTGGACGTGGTTGATGAAGATTATAACTTTTAGATGATTGTTGTTATATGGTTCAATCTATGTTTTTTTACATTTAATTCATCATTCTACTGTTTTTGTTGACATATATGTATCAAAATATAAAAATATAAAAAATATATATATTATATGAAAAACGCTGTGGGATTCGCTCCCAAACTGGGAGCTTCTGAAAATGTCGCTCCCGCACTCGTTTTCACTCCCGCTTCCCGCTTTCGCTTCCGCTCCCAAGTAACACCTGATACAAACTCAAGAACAAGACATAGGCCTAGGATGCAGAATGCAAAACCTCACATGGTTGTTACGATGCTTTGACTTGTGACCTTGGGTTGCCAAGTTTTCTGATTTTCATTGCTGCATTATAATAATAAAACTGTCATCTGCTGCACTGGTTTTCTCACATTGGGCTATTCTAGGGACATTTGTCCAAAAATAACTGTCAAATTCTGTGTGCGCTCTATATTTCTTAGTTCCAACATTTTATTTTCTGCGGTGTTTTTATTTGTGAAGAATTGCGGAGTGATTTATTCGTTGTTTGCTGTAGCAAATAAACTGCATAATTTATCACTTAGAAGAATAATTTCCAGTTGATGCATTTCAAGTATTTTTCACAACTACCTGGCTATCCAATTACACAAAATACATGTTTCACTATCTCATAAATCTCATCATACTATACATCATTTTATACTACCCAAAGATGGTTAAGGTGATTTATGCACCTAATTAAATTGAACGCTAATTGCTATCATTATGTTTTTGTCATAACATCTAACTAATGTGGTCACTTAATAGATAGGATTAATTCAACAATTAGTGTCTCAATAAATGTAGATCTAAGCACACTTATATTGATTTAACAATTTATAGAAAGGGCTCATGAATGTTACACAAATCAACCCACAAAGTAATTAAGTCCTGTAATTAATTCTACACAGCAACAACTAAAAATTTACAGCAACCTCATCATTTGTATTGAAAACATTAAGTTAGCATGGAACATATCATTGAATATCAAGGTTAAGTCCAGCAATAACATGATCCTACGAATCCCTTTGGATTTTCCAGTCATTAAGGTTTTGGCCCAAGGGGTATTTGTCTCCAACTAACTTTTGCATCTCTAGTTGTGGGCTTGTACATAAAAAAATTTCTAGGGTGCTTCTTATTGCTGAATGTTAATGAAATTGACTTGCAGATGGGTATCTAAGGATGGTGTTGGAGCTCTTGGTCGCTTACTGATTGGTTTGTAATTGACTACTGTTTAATATGTAGATAATTATTCTTGCTTTGTTTTGTGTATATAAATCATATATTATGCTTATATGCATTAGGTGGTCGGTTTGGTGGCCTTTTCGATGATGATCCAAAGCAATGGCGTATGTATGCAGATTTTATTGGAAGTGCAGGAAGGCTAGTTATATTTGATCCTTACTCTTAGATCTATTGTACACTAGTGTTGTTGAATGCAATTGATTGTGAATCTTATTTTCTTCTATGGTAGTAATTTAGTTGGCATCTTGCAGTGTTTTCGAGCTTGCAACACTGCTAGTTCCAGAATACTTCCTTCCCCTTGCCTCTCTTGGCAACCTTACAAAGGTAATGAAAGTATCGGTATATAACTTGGTTTTTCTTGAAAATGATGCTTTGAACTAAAAATATTGCATTTTATAAAGATATCATCAATTAGCTATTCCTGATGTATTTAAGGGGCACTGCACATTTTGCAGAAAACAAGAGACAAGCTCATACTTAAAAATTCGAAAACACTACTTTGTAGAGTCAAAAAACTAAAACAAAGTTAACCGTACTATAAACCAGATAGTGAACAAAATTGACCAAAATTGGGCTGAAGTCCCACTATTTCTATGTTGTAGGAAATGTCTGCTACAAGGGTGTACTGGGCTTGTTTTTGTACCAAAATGTGGAATACATGTGGTATGGCCTTGAAACATGTTTCCAGCCATACAAATGCATCTCATGTGTGGAAAGCATGTTTCATATGGCCATGTTACCACTCAAACTGTCACTAGGTGTAAAACGTCCCAAGCACAATTCATGAGAACCTAGAGGCAACTATTAGGCAAGCCATTTATTGTCACCTTGGTGGTCTTGCCCCACACTTCAGTCTAAGGAAAGGGTTCCTAGCTTGGGTGGCATCCTTAAGGATCAGCTAAGCCCAATCATTGTATTAGTGGTGCAGACTTAGGCTTTAGTAAATTTAAATTTGCAAATTGCTTGAGTTTTATGAGCAAGTTTAAGTGTGATTTGCTTAAGAAGTGATTCAACTTAACCATGGACCATGAAATTAAGGTACACCAACGTAATTATTCCCGTGAAAGACGAAATGTTCAACCAATGGATATAGCCTATGGACACATAAAACAAGAGGACAAGCTCATACTTAAAAATTCTAAAACACTACTTTGTAGAGTCAAAAAACTAAAACAAAGTTGAACGTACTATAAACTAGATAGTGAACAAAATTGACCAAAATTGGGCTGAAGTCCCACTATTCCTATGTTGTAGGAAATGTTTGCTACTAGGGTGTATTGGGCTTGTTTTTGTACCAAAATGTGGAATACATGTGGTATGACCTTGAAACATGTTTCCATCGATACAAATGCATCTCATGTGTGGAAAGCATGTTTCATATGGCCATGTTGTTGAAAGGTGTAACTAGGTCCGGTCTTCATAATGACATGCAATTGTGATCTTTGTAATTGATGAAAATAAGAGAATAAAATTTTTATTGTAAGACTTGCTTCATGGGTTTCATGAGAAAGGGATTTTATTTTAGATGGTTTCCATTGAGAGCTTTAGGATTTGTCATTAAAGTCAAAGAGTCAATGTCCTGTATGAAGAGCTCTTCTTGAGCATGTGTCAATTGTATATGAGTCTATACAACCCTCCAACGACAAGCACAAAGTTCTCTCTTCATGTCGGCTTCATGATAAGGTGACAAACTCATGTTAGCTTCCCATTATGGAGACGCACCTATTCATAAGTACATGTTGGCTTAATATGTCAGACAAACCATTATAAATAGAAACCTCAGCCGAGTCCACAGAGACATAATTTCAGATATCTTTCTCTGAGTTTTTCGGGTGACAGAGACAAAATTTCACATTTCGGATGGACAGTGGAAGGGCACAGTTCGGATATCTTTGTGATTTAAAGTAGATAGTAGCAGGGATAAGTTCGATGCAGTCATAGGAAGGAGAAGGGACTGCCAGGTTCTGTTTAACGATGATCATAGTCAACAGTAGTTTGGATCTTTGTCTAAGTTCTGATGGATGTTACAGTGACAAGAAAAGGAACAAAAGTTGGAATTACAGTGACAAGGGTTTCTTATGTTCGGTGCTGCACAAGGGGAAGGTCACACGTGTGTGACAAGATCTCATTGTTGTTACAAGGAAGAACGTCCCTGTGGTGTCTCAAAGGGCAACAAATATGGTTCAACAATATGTCTTCAGAATTCGGTGTTATTGATGGAGGAGAAGTTTGATATCCTTGTCAAACATAGTGATCACAATTAGGTGTCATCACATATGGTGTGAAATCTGAAGTAGAAGGAACCGAGAAAGAGTGAATGAGAAAATGGAAGAGGACTTGTGTCTTGGTCTTGAAGAGGCTACTAGGTCAAGGGTCTTGGTCTTGGTATTCGTCAATTGGAATCTCTTTAAGAAGAATTTGTGCGGGTTTTCCTCTCAAAGAGTGAGAGTTTTTGGCCCTGGCTGATAGCATACATTCTGTGTCTCTTGTCTATTTATGTTCATGCATTGGTTACTGTTTGATGAAGAAGAACACTAATAAACTAAGAAGAAGAAGATCCTAATCTAAAGAAGTAAAACGCATTCACGAGCAGTGACTAGTTGAAGAGAAACCACCTAATGCTAATGCCCTAGATATCTCAACATGGTATCAGAGCTAAGGTGTCAAAGTCAAGGAAGGGCATCTAATCAAAGAGACACTCAAGGATCGAGTTTCTAGGAAGGCATCAAAGCAAATTGAAGCATCTACATTGAAGAATCAAACCCTAGATCAAAGAAGGAAGTCTACCTCAAAAGAAGTCTTGGGATCATCAAATAATCAAGGCCAAAACCTTATTGCTACTCAAGGAAAATAGATCTACAAATCAAAGCAGCTAGAAGTCTACACTAGCAAAAGTGTTGGATCCTATAGTCGTCATCAAAAGACCACAAAGACCCTCATCAAGTTATCTACAAAGCAAGGTAGCTCGAAGTATTTTAAAACGAAGATCACATCATCTTGAAGAAAGTCGAAAACCTAGAAGCATTTCTAATCTGCCCTCATTCACTACCATATAAGTCAAAGTATCTTGAAGGCAAGAAGGCATTATCATCATCTTCAAAAGCTATAAGGCAAGCTCCGTATCATTGCAGCAAGGATCCCCTCCTTATCCTTGAAAAAATTCATCTGAGAAAGCATCAAAACATCCTCATCAATCACCATCAACAAAGGAAGCTATATCTAAAGGTGTTGACATCATAAAAGGAGCAATCTCCTTTATTGAAGAAGGGCTTTTCATTTGGAAGAAGATCATCCAAAAGGAGCACTAATACATCTTCTTCAACCACCATCAAAATGATCAAGTTGAAGATTTCATCTTCACTTGTCAAGTAAGTATCTTTCATTCTATAATCAAATTTGGTAAAATGACTTTGTTTTGCAAGAATATCTATAAGATAATTGGATCATCGAAATTCCTTGCATGGAAAAGGAGGATAGACATAGTCCTCGAATAAAGTGAAGTCATTGAATATATCAATGAAAAGGTCTCCTCTGAATACATGGAAAGGGATCAAAGGGCTCAATGGGTTCTTATGAAGTTAGTCAAAGATCCCTCATCCCTATATAGCAGGATTGGAGACATCTAAGAGATATATGATAAACTGGTAGAACTATTCTCTGAAGATGCGATAAAGTAGGTCACATCACTTAGATCTAATCTACACAAAATTGAAGGTATCAAAGGATAAAAGGTTATCTTCATAAGATCTCAATTGCAAGATCTGGGAGAGATAGTCCTCATTGTTCTAAATGCACTAACTGATGAACAAGGTAACAAATGTCAGTGAGGATAAGAAAGCTATTCAACAACGTGTAATTTCTATGCAAGATAGAAGAAGACAAGTTGAGGGAAAAAGTATTCAGACATTCGCTGAAAGGAAATAGCTAAGGTTCAATGCTATGAACATTACAGGAAAGATTGTCCTAAGCTTAAGAAAGGTAATAACAAGAAAGATAGAGAAGAATTCCATTTCACCAAAGAAGTGGAGAAAGCTGAAAGAAGGAAGTCCAAGGAATAGGAAAAGCATTAGAAGTAAGAGCTCATAACATCACCATAGGAAACATGAAGGATGTCTGGTAGTCAACTATGAAGGATATAGCTCTTAAGAACCTCATTGGAAACTAAAGGAAAGAAAGAAGTCATCTAGGACAAGGCTCATCATACATCAAAGGGTAACATCTGCTAGATAGGGATATGCAAGATCCTCAAGATTCTCTGATGGAATCCTCATCGGAGCGTTCACCGATCTAGAGAGAAAGCAAGTGTTTCATTGGGAACTCCAACTTGTGGAATTCATGGGATGATGGTATGATGACATAAGAGAGGAAGCAGATCAAGGGGTTGAAGCTCTTTTCAATCAAGGAAGCTGCTGAAAGAAGCCTAGATGGCTGAAAGGTAAATGAGGTATTTACGCTTGTATTCAATATTATAAATTCATGTTGTATGGCTGCAGGTAACATGGATCATTGCTCGATCTTGAGAAGCATGATCAAAGGAAACGAATCTCCTCCTATGAAAGGTTGCGAGAAGGCATGGGTCACGCTAGATGAAATCAACATAATATGTCCTCATATGAAGTATGAGGTGGTTGACTACAATTTAGGAACTCTGATTGGAAGCTCCTGGGAATGAAATGAAATGTGTGAAGAAATGAAGGAAGATATTGTGAGATATGCAACCATGGTAAAGACAATCAACATCCAGAAGACCAAGAAGTTTTGACTAGGAAATCTCCCAGAAAGGCATGAAGACTTTGATGGAAGTTTGGAAAAGATGGAAACCCTTGACAATGGATATCTTTGGGAGATATGTCATTATGTATGCAGGATGCTGATGCAAACTTGAAGATGTCATGATGAAAGTCCATCACAAAGGTAGTTTTGATTTAAGTGTTCATTTCTTATTTTTGAACAAATATCTGGATGGGCTTATGTAGGACTGCTAAAGGGAAGAATTGTGGATGACTTCCAAGAGGACCATATAGAACGATGTAAGATCCTTTCGGAAAATATGGCATGAAGAAGGCAACATGACATGAAGCAAGACTAGATGAAGACTAATGGATCACTGTCTGATGAAAGGAATAATGACATGATTGACCCATGGATGAAAGTGATGGATGGTCTGTGCCCTATGAAGAAGCCACAAAAGATGAAGACTCCTTGACAAAGACATTCATGACATTGAAGGAAGGATCGCTTCAAGCAATTGATTGAGGAGTTGCTGGAGGTCCCTAAATAAGAGGGAGCCTGAAAACAAGTTTCTTACTTGGAAGAAACTTGGAAATTCCTAAGCCAAGATGGAGCTTAGGTACATTCCTTCCGTAGGAATGAGTACATTCCATTATTGGAATTGATATGTCCTCCACAATTGAGAGGGAGAGATAGACACATCATTCTGGTCTTCACCTAGGAAGACAGAATGGGGGATTGGGTAATCATCTCACATCCGATTCTCTTTGAGGATGAGATAGGGCATCCAAGATAAGAGTTGTCGTGGACTGATATTCTTTGAGGACTGGCTATCCAAGATAAGAATAGTCCAAAGTAGGTTATACTTTGTGAACATCCGGGTGGAGTATGTACATTGAGAGACAATGATTATGGTGTCTATGAATCATTGGTCTCACCAACATTGTGTTCTGGTCATGTGGATAGAGTTGTTAGTCAAGGCCTTGCTATATGACCATGCTGGTTGATATGATGCTAAATAGATGGGTTACCAATCCGATTCTTCTTATGAGAAATTCTTCATATTGAGAATGGCCAAGTACCATTATGAATACCTCCCTAGCTAAGAGGGAGTGTTGAAAAATGTAACTAGTTTCAGTCTTCATAATGACATGTAATTATGATCTTTGTAAATGATGAAAAGAAGAGAATAAAATTATTATTGTAAGACTTGCTTCATGGGTTTCATGAGCAAGTGATTTTATTTTTGATGGCTCCAATTGAGAGATTTAGGATTTGTCATTAAAGTCGAAGAGTCAATGTCATGTATGAAGAGCTCCTTTTTAGCATGTGTTAAATGTATATGAGTCTAGACTCTATATAGCCCTCCAACGACAAGCACAAAGTCCTCTCTTCATGTCGGTTTCAAGATAAGGTGACAAACTCATGTCGGCTTCCCATTATGGAGACACACCTATTCATAAGTACATGTCAGCTTAATTTGACAGGCATACCACTATAAATAGCATCCTCGGCCCATTCTGCAGAGACAGAGTTTCAGATATCTTTCTCTGAGTTTTTCGGGTGACAGAGATAGAATTTCACATTTTTGATGGACAATGGAAGGGAACAGTTCAGATATCTCTGTGATTTCAAGTAGACAGTGGCAGGGATAAGTTCGATGCACTAGCAAGAAGGAGAAGGAACTGTGAGGTTCTGTTTAGGGACGATCATAATCAACAATAGTTCAGATCTTTGTCTAAGTTCAGATGGATGTTACAGTGACAAGAAAAGGAACAAAAGTTGGAAGTACAGTGACAAGGGTTTCTTATGTTCGATGCTGCATAAGAGGAAGGTCACATGTGTGTGACAAGATCTCGTTGCTGTTATAAGGAAGAATGTCTCGGTAGTGTCTCAAAGGGCAACAAATATGGTTCAACAATATGTCTTCAGAATTCGGTGTTACTGCTAGAGGAGAAGTTTGATATCCTTGACAAACACAATGTTCACAATTAGGTGTCATCACATATGGTTTGAAATCTGAAGTAGAAGGAACTGAGAAAGAGTGATCGGGGAAATGAAAGAGGACTTGTGTCTTGGTCTTGGAGAGGCTACTAGGTCAAGGGTCTTGGTCTTGCTATTGGTTAATTGGAATCTCTATAAGAAGAATTTGTGCGGGTTTTCCTCTCAAAGAGTGAGAGGTTTTGGCCTTGGCTGATAGCCTACATTCTGTGTCTCTTGTCTATTTATGTTCATGCATTGGTTATTGCTTGATGAAGAAGAACACTAATAAACTAAGAAGAATAAGATCCTAATCTAAAGAAGTAAAAAGCATTCACCAACAGTCACTAATTGAAGCAAAATCACCTAATGCTAATGCCCTAGATTTCTCAACACATGTTACCACTCAAACTCTCACTAGGTGTAAAAAGTCCCAAGCACAATTCATGATAACCTAGAGGCAACTATTAGGCAAGCCATTTATTGTCACCTTGGTTGACTTGCCCCACACTTTAGTCTAAGGAAAGGGTTCCTAGCTTGTGGGAGTATCCTTAAAGGATCAACTAAGCCCAATCATTGTATTAGTGGTGACGACTTAGGCTTTAGTAAATTTAAATTTGCAAATTGCTTGAGTTTTATGAGCAAGTTTAAGTGTGATTTGGTTAAGAAGTGATTCAATTTAACCATGGACCATGAAATTAAGGTACACCAAGGTAATTATCCCCATGAGAGACGAAATGTTCAACCAATGGAGATAGCCT
Source organism: Pinus taeda (assembly GCA_000404065.3). Classification (NCBI taxonomy): domain Eukaryota; kingdom Viridiplantae; phylum Streptophyta; class Pinopsida; order Pinales; family Pinaceae; genus Pinus; species Pinus taeda. The sequence continues at coordinate 5,681 of APFE031697978.1, read as the reverse complement.
ATGGACACAAAATGTTATTGGAAAAAATACTGAGAGGGGGGGAGGGGGTGAATCGGTGTTTTCAAATCATTAAACTTTTCAATTTTATATCCAGATTTCTGTACGTGACTTTACTAAAGGGAACCTGCGTATGTACTCAACTGTCAGACAACTAGCATATATCTAGTAAACTTACTTTTTAGTTAAATCATTATCTGTTTATCTTGAGTAAGTACATTAGTACTTCATTAAACATTAAATAAATAGTAACCATGTGCAATAAGAATAAAATAAAACATCACACATAAACAACACATCAAAACACATGAACACCAAGATTTTTAGGTGGAAACCCAATGTGGGAAAAAAAAACCACTGCTGCTGTCATCTTTGTCTTCATCTTTTATTATAATGAAAATTTCTTACAATCTTGTATTGACATAGACTCATACCAACATGCAGACACCTACCTGCTGAAGGCTACAACCTTCTCTCGTTCTCCAACACCCACTGGAATGGAGCTCCAACCCCCTGATCTCATTTACTAGCACCCATTGGAGGAGAGCTCCAACCCCCTGATCAAATTTACCAACTACCACTGGAAGGAAGCATCAACTCCCTTACTGAAGGCTTCATCCTTCAACACCTCTTTGGACCACGTTTAATAAATTTTCATACTGGATCTACCTTCTACAAAACATCACAATTGTAGGCCACATTTCATCAAATTTTCAGACTAGATCCACTACCAACATTTAAGCCTAATACCAAATATAAAAACTGAAAACTGATCACTGCAACACAATCATTGAATCAACCAAAACAACCAATCTCTGACCCAACTTAATCAATCAGTCACTGAATCAATTGAAACCCAACTCAATCAACTTATTCTCAAACAACTAGAACAATTAGATTACTGTAACCAGAGTACTAATATTGAGCCCAAACACTGTATTAACTTACTGAATCAACTGAAACCCCTGATCAATAAATTATCAGAATACATATGCTACTTTGCTGTAGCAAACCAACGTGTATACGCGACTTACTTGAAGAATACCCGTGTATAGATCTCTAAATGTTGGACCCTGAAACTGAATCACTGTCACTCTGAAATAAACAATGAATTGTACATAGATCCACTGCATCATTTCGAAATAATCATAGAACCACCACTGATATTCAATCACAAACAACTAGTAGCTTCATCATTCTTCAATTAATCAATCCTCAAGAAAAACATCACTATTAAGCCCAAATCATCAAGTAAGACTTCATTGACAGACAACAAAAACACAACAAGACTGATTAGACTAATAAGACATCTTTTTCAGCAAAAACCCTAGCTTGTATACACACTTTTCTCAAAACATTTCTGCGTGTATACACGCTTCTCCAGAATCAAACCCGCGTATAGATCTGAATATATATGTGACTTACCTGTGTTAAAGCCGTGTGTCTACGTGCCTTTTAGGTTATCAAACCCACGTACAGATCTGCAATTACTAGCATAAACTTTTGTTGCATCACAGAACTTTAGACATACCCAGAGCTCAGCATACACAGAAAAATCACACGTCAAGACACTATCATCACTGGAAAATCAACCCATAATCAAAACTGTCATTTCAAATCTATTGGATCTAATCCATCATCAAATTCCGGGTGCATACTTAGTTTTAGATCAAGCAAATCATTAACAACCCATTACATGCATATTTTCTTTAGATATAACTATTCATAAGATATTCATCACTTGCACACCTCAAACACTTTGATCTTCATCTCCTTATATAGCTTAGCCCTTAGACAATACCACAGGTCAAAACCATACTAGTGCCAATGGTATTCTTGGACGGGATCAAATATTCGTTGCTGGGATCAATACCATAGGTCAATACCATGGTAAAGACCCTTGGTATTTGGAATACCATGGTGCGGAATATGTACACGCATTTTCTTCTTCATACCTGCATATGTACACGAATTTTCTTTAGAAAATCCACGCATACTCTACTTTGTTTTATAGAACCTGAGTGTGTACACGACTCTGCTTCATAGAACCCGCGTATACTCGACTTTGCTTCACCAAACTTGGGTATACTTCTTTAAACTTCATCTTTATCATTCTTCTTTCTCTGAACTGATGATCCTTTTCTGTCACATGTAGGCATATCCTGTTGACATCTGCGTCAATTAGGTTGCCATAAAAGGACAACTCATCAAGTAGGTTGCCATCAAGGACAACACATTAGTCATAATGCCAACAATCTCCCCCTTTGGACTTGACGGAAACCATTTTAGTGTTTGGTTACCACAACCTGTAAATACCTATAAAACACATCAAGCTAAGCACCAAGCTTTTCAAACACCAAGTTGCTCTTCCCCTTTGACATCAAGGGCAAAAGGTTAACCAATGCTGAATGAGGAATTCTTTCTTGAGCGTTGTGGATCTAAACTGTTGAGAATGAACACTGAACACTGACAATGCTCCCCTTGAGCACATGCATAAACTTCCGAAGGACATGCAATGAAGTACATGACTCTATGACTCAACTAAGCATGACTTTTCCTATCACCAAGGACTCATTCTTACATTAATTACCCAATCACAGTGGGGTTACATTTTTGACTTCATTATTACATCAACGCCTAATCACAGTGGTGTTACAAATTACATCACATGCCCAAAAAGATGAGATTACATGACATGACCACAATAGTCCATATATGACTAAATTTTATAGTGATTACATCATAGGTCTTTACATGACCTTTACATCAAATTACAAATATGACATTTATAACAGAGACCAAAGACCTCTATAGTGAGGTAGCAAGACCAAGATAGTCTTCATCAACCATCATATACTATGTAGGATCTGCACCATAAGCATTTGTCAGCAACAACTTGTACATTTTCATCATCAATTTGCAAGAGAAGATAATGCAGCGTTAATACCATCAACCTGTGACCAAGTATGTGATGTCTCCTACAGTAACCTCTATGAGATGCATCCATGAGATCCTGCGGTAACACCATTTTCTTCATGCAAGAAGAACCATCACACTAACAACACTTCATCAAGAGCTATTCCACCAATATGCAACTCAAGCAGACATCATAATCAATTACTCATCCCATATGCTTTATCCATGATAGAAGCATTATTAGTAAGATCTACATGTTCTTTCTACAACTGATAAGTATCAAGCATGATTAGCAACTCATCATTCAAGAACTTCAACAACATAAGCAACATCACCATTGATAAGCATCATTAACTTAGTTACCAATCAAATGAGAAAATTACCTAGTACCTGCTTTTTTGAGATAGCAAAAAATCACTCGATTTTGAAAAGTGGTGATTCAGAATACACATTTTTTTTTAAGCATATTTTTGGCACTTTAAATTTTCTTATGTATCAAGTATGAACATTTTTTTCAAATGTTAGTGATTTTCATGCTGATTTTGAAAAGTGTTGATGCAACATCAACACATTTTTTTAGAGGGTTTATTTTTGACACTTTTAATTTTTTTTATATATCAAGTGTGAACATTTTTTTGTTAGTGATTTTCATCTTGAATTTGAAAAGTGCTGATGAAACACCAACCCTTTTTGTTTAGGTGACTTATTTTTTACATTTTAAATTTTCTAATGAGTTAAGTGTAGATATTTGTTTTATATGTTGGTGATTTTCATGTTGATAA
>APFE031697965.1:2861-40741 GCA_000404065.3 Pinus taeda | reverse complement strand
ATTGATAGCCTTGTTCTTTTATTGATCCATCATTGGAAGGCTATTTATTCTCGCTGTTATATGACATTGTAAGCCATATCATTTAAGATCTCTCAAACCCTAACTTATAATAGTTCATTAATCTATTTAAGAGGTCTAAGGATAGAGTACTTGAACCCTAGTAAAGAGTATCTTAGACTTCTTGGCTTTGCTAGTACCTTATCCCAATCATTAGACTTTGCATCACCTTAAACCCTTCTTGTTGGATATCCTGTAGGTGATCTATATAAAGAAGTCTCCCTTGTGGGATTTAATTCACCATTAAACAACTTGAGAAAGTTCATCGAGGTGATAGTGGTGGTCGATCTCTTGTTGCCATAAGATCTAGATTGACCTAGTGGGGCTTTGCACTAGGTTGGCTACATTTTGTAGTAATAGTACCAACTACTGCTATCAGGAATTTGGCATCATCACTCTTGGGTAGATGTTGCATGCCTAGATGCTCCACTATCCACGTACCAAACATTCCTTGGAATTATATTGGTGGAGACGCAAGATACAATTAAGAAGTATTTCTCAAACTTGAAAACAAAATCATTCATTTGAGCTTTTGTAGAAGTTGCTACTTGCTTTTGTTGTCGCTTCCTCTTGCCCTTCTCCAGACATTGTGATGCCAAATGATCGAACTTAGGACAAATGAAGCACTTGATTTACTCAAGTCGTTCTTCCCTAGTCGTGTGCCTGACTCCTCACTCTTTCCATTACCCTTGATGGGTCCTTTACCTTTTTGTTTGACCAATTATGGATAGGTTGTTGTCACTATCCTTCATGATGGCATGTGATCCCATCCAAATTTTCTCCTAGATATAATCTTGCCACAATTTATAGCTAGGAAGGTTCTCCTAAGCACAAATACGTTTGACAAATGGTTCCCATGAAGCTGGGAATCCATTTAGTGCTATGTTCACCAACTCCGTATACCAACTGCTGCAAGTTGATTACATATATGCACGATTTTCATTAGGTAATTGGTAATGGTGATTAATTTGGTCACCTTTATGAATTTGAGTTTCTTTGGCAATATCATCTTTCTAGTAATGTTCTCACTCTAGTAGAGGCTAATTAGGGCATCGACCATCTCCTTTGCCATTGTATTCTTGAATATGTGAGGAATTAGGTTATCTTTCACAACATCCGAGACCATTTACTTTTCATTTTCTTCTTCTTATGTGCTACCGATCGTTGAGGATCTGTAGGTGGAGGCACAACATCCTTGACGATGTCTCAGAGATCATTTTCTTCCAATATCAATGTTACCTTGACTTTCCAAGGCAAAAGTTGGAGGCACCATCCAATATGTCCTCAAATTTGAGGCTTGTTGATGCCATCATTGAGTCTGTTGCACAAACTCGTAAATCTGAAAATAAAATAGGCATAAATTTTGCTTGCAAAAGTGCTTAATCCTTTGAGCAACAATAATGAAACCCTCTAACTATTGGTCCTTGGTTTTGATAGTGGAATCTGGATATATTGTCATAAGCCTTTGAGGATCTCAATTAGAGACCTAGCTCTAATACCATGTAGATTTTAAACCCTAGATGACCGTTGTTCTGTGTTTCTCTTAATTAAATAAATCAGATTTGAACTTATTTAATCACAAAAATAAATATTTTTGAACTTGCAACAATCACACGTATAGCGAAAATGAAAAATGGAAGCATAAACATGATATAACAATAATTACACCCTCAAATCAACTTTTCACTTAAATATTCCAATTTTATAGGGAAACCTTCACTGATTATCAAAGCAATGTTACACGAAGCAAGCGTGTTTTTTAGAAGCAAAGGGTCAGAAGTGTCATTTTTAGAAAATCCTTGGAAACGAAGTGTTTCATTTTAAAAAAACATTTAAAATGCCAAATTTGTTGCAGAATATATGAAAACATGCATATTTGTAAATAAATCAAGATAGAAATGGCATCCATAGTAAATTAATGATTAATTATTCGAGCATGAACCATCTAGACTCTAGATTCTATCAATTACAAACAAACATACAAATTTTTAAATCATATAATAGAAAGTATGTCATTCTCTTTTGGATAAAATAGGTTATCTAGCAACTATCAACGATTACTTGACCGGATAGATATGCTTAGAAAATAGGACATCTACACATTGTTAAAATTTCTATTTTCCCACCTCGGTTTTCAGTTTCTCCTTATTTCTCCCATGTAGTTAAATGCCCTTTCCCATAACCATACATTCAACAAGCTGGAAAAATAAATTTTGCTGAAAACACAAATTCTGGAAAATTTACAGACTGCTGGAAATTGCAGAAATAAAAATCAGCAGTAATAAACAGCCATTAAAACACATTAAAACACTGATATTTTTGGTCAACGTGACCCTGGAAAAACCCCCTACAACTCTTCGGGAAAACCAGTTTGAGAGCTCTTCTTTATTTCTGAAAAATGTCTTTTTACAAGAAGAAAATTTCAGCAAACAATTACAGCAAAATAATTTTTTCAGCAAGCAAACTTATCCGTTTTCAGCCCAATGGACCACCTGGAAACTTTCTTTCTGCTGTTCTGATTTTGCTAAAGAGCTGCCTGGTATGTGTGCCAAACTGCTGCCTCTTTCTCCTTCTTGTCCAGAAATCTCCCTTGCTCTCTTGCTCTCCTTCTCCCAATCTGCTCATGAAAGAATGAATGATCTTTTCCTCCTTTTCCTCCTTTAATATAACTCCAAGTGACTTTTGGGTGATCCAAGTGACTGTTGGGTGATCTCTAAAAATGGCTGAAATAGATTCAGATCAATGGCTGAGATTAAATGCACATTTAAATCTCACTTTCTATTTTTTAATTCACCTACTTTAATAAAAACCCACTTAGTCATTTATTTCCAAAGTCACTTTTCCTTTCTAATTTTACATTGACTTTATTAAAGTCACTTTAAAATTAGACTTTAGTAACTTTATCACTTAAAGTCACTTTAAAATTAGATTTAACTTTATAAAAATTATAAAGTTACTTTAGGAGAAAATTTAAAATCTTTTGGACACTTTTCCCTAGGCCAAAGATCAAAGCCTAAGGGAACCACCTGTCCTCCGGTACCAAATTTCAACAAATCGCATGATCTGCTATTTGCGGGCTATCGCAAATAACAAAACTTAAGTCCATACCCTGCTCCCTTTGTCGATTGAGATATGTGGTAAGGCCCGGACCTGTTGTGATTATACACCGCGATTTATATTAATATCGCATCCGTGCCCTATACCGCAATCGCAAAAAAATTTAAAAAGTCATGCATCATCCCAACGTCAATTGCGATATGACGTTAGCAATGACTTCAGATCCACATCATTGCCACGTCACTTGTCATTTGTCACATCATTTTCCATGTGACCATTCCATGTCATAGTGACATCACTATGACGACATCCCTGACATCATCCCGGGACCCTGCAATCGCAAGTTTCATAGGGACACAACTTATAATAAATCCTTCACCCCTGCTGATTTGCAATATGCGATATAACCGAACCCGACTGGATTATAAAATCTATTCCATAAATATCTGCATTCGGAACTATCGCAGTTTCCAAAGACTCTTACCTATTTTTATAGTGATTAGACCGTACTCGATAGAATTATATGTTGTAATTCATTTAAATCTCCGCGTCCGCAGCTATCGCGAATAACAAAAGAACATCATTTCTCTTACTCCTTCCCATTCCTATTGCGATTGCGATTTTATTTGAGAAGGCCCCCTTTTGGATTTTATATCAAATACTCCCGGTCTAAACCAATTGCGATTGTTCTGAAGTTTTTCCCCTGATTCAATTCTAATTGCAATTGTTTTATAATCTACCCCAAAACTCTTATTTCAGATTGTGATAAGTTGTAAAGCTCCACCTTCTCACTCTACATTCCTCTCCATGATGTCAGTGTCATATTTATTGCAGTCTACATTTTCCTGATTTCCTGCAAAAGTGATTTATTTCAAATAAAATTTGTTCATCAATCTCATTTATGTTTATCTTATCGATTCTTGTCATGGAAAATTTTAGGGGCAAATTTTCGCCCTTGGGCGAAATTAAGGGGTTTTATATTTTTATTGGGGGAATGTTTTGTATCATAGTACATTATTACAAATCGCCTCAAATTTATTTTATACAACAATTAGGTATGGAGGTTAGCCCACCTTATTTTAAGAGAAAGAGTAAAAAAATAAATTTAGCAAATTAGGAGTTACAACCTTCCATTCGCCCTAATTTTCAAGAATAGGTATTTATGATAGTTATTTCACCTTCCACATTCGGTGTAAAAAAGGTTTTTTCTTTCATTTTCCCGTATTTCATGATATTGGGGTTAATTTCGAGAAAATAACCTATTTTTTGGAACAAAAGGTCACAAAAAAATAATTGATTTTGTTTAAAAATTCAAGTCTCTTATTTTCATGTTTATTTAAAGATTGAATAATGTTCTTACCATATTCCAAGTTTGCATCTGTTTAGTCATAATCATATAAAGAATAATTGAAAACATTTTTTTATATTTACTCCATAAGTCACCTTATATTTATGTGTAAATAAATAAAAATATAAATAAAGTGGATTATGGTAAATAAATAAAACCTCTTTTTATATTTAGTCCATAACCCTCTTTCTATTTAAGAAGGCTCAAAAGAGAGGTTTTATTTAAGTGAATCCTATGGGCCAAATACCATATTTATACAAGATGTATGGTAAATTAATAAAAATGTAAATAAACGAGAGTTATGGTAAATAAATAAAACATTTTTCTATATTTACTCCAAAAGTCACATTATATTTAAGAACACTCAAAAAATGTGTTATATTTAGGTGAAGCCTATGGGCCAAATACCATGGGTGAAATTATTATTAATGCCATGCAAAAAAAACATTACTAACCCATTATTAACCCTAATATTAGTATTAATAAACAAAAAAGATAGGCACATGGTATTGACCCATGGTATTCACGTGGAATGTAGGCTATTTAAAGGGGGGAATTAAACCAGCATAGATTCATCTTTACTCTGGATCTCCTAAGCCCCAGGAGGGATCAAATATCATGATATGCAAACTAGCATAGAGTGAAAAATATTTGATCCTCGAGATTGGTAGATCAAGGGTAAAAATGGATCTTATAATTGAATGTCACTTAAACATTTTAATTTGGTTAAAATAAAATAAAAATCAATTATTAATTTTATTGATTTTTATAAATTACTAATAGTAGTTTTTAAGCTCCAGGTTTATGATAACCCATGGTATTGACCCATGGTAATATCATGGTATTCATGTGAGCATAGACTCTTTAAAGGGAAAATTATATTAGCTTAGATCCATCTTAATTCCAGGTCTACCAAGTGCTTAGAGGGATAAATAGATTTCATCCCTCCAAGAGTGGTAGAAGTGGAGTTAGGATGGATATAGGTTGGTTTTTAATATAGGTTGGTTTTTATGATAATGAAGATATTAAATAGACTTAGGAAATTATTTTATAAAAAACATCTTAAGGTGAATGGTTAAAGCTACATTTAGTCACTTCACAAAATTTAGTAAAAAATACCAATATCTCCATTAATATTGGTTTTTCTAATTTAACAACAAACAAAAAATTCAAAAAAGTGAAATCTTATCACTCTTTCCGCATCACCTTCGCAGAAGAGAGATAGTTAGTGCCCAGATTTCCCACCATTTTTCAAACGTTCTCAATATGATATCTTCATGAAAAAGTTAAGGTACTGATGTTGGATTAGTTGTTTGAAAAATATGTTGGTTTGTACAACCTTTCATCTTCTCTGTTATTCTTAATTTGTCGTAATGATCTGTAGGGGTTGGGCCAGTGCTTGAAAAATATGTTGGTTTGTACAACCTTTCATCTTCTCTGTTTTTCTTAATTTGTCGTAATGATTTGTAGGGGTTGGGCTAGTGCACCATATGGGGTTGGGCCAATACACCATATTTTCCTAAAAGGCGGACATTGTGCACCGAAAAGGAAATTAATCCACATGTTACAACGCTGTTAAAAAATGCAAGACGTATGAAGGTAGTGAATTATGCTAATAAGCAATTTAGATTGGGAGAGACGTAATTAAATTTTAATTATTTAATTGAAGATTTCCAATTAAAATAATAATAAATCTATATGTATATATTAATATATTGATTGGAAAGCTTCTGACAATGGTCACTTCTTTCCATTAGACCCCCTTTAGGCCTTTGGGATACCTACCACTTTCTTATATTATATAGTTGGGGCTTGGTACTTGTTGGCGTGTTGGGGTAAACAAAATGTGTTTTTTTTGTCTCACAGTTGGAGTCTATGGAATAAGAAAGAAATTTGATAGCTTGACAAAAGTGGTACAAACTATGTTTTTTTTTTTTTAATTTCATAGTTAGACTCTATGGAATAAGAAAGAAATTTTATGGCTTGACAAAAGTGGTAGTTTGACAAAAGTGGTAGAGAAAAGATTAATCTCTCCTACCTTGATAGAACTGGTGGTCAAGATCAACTCCTACAAGAACTTTGATGTGGAATATTATCAAAACTAATAGAAGGATATGAAAGAGTGTACAGTGAGAACCTTGACAAACATGGCCACTGAAACTTGCAACATTATTTGTAGGAAGATAAAATTATGTTTCTTTTTTCCAAACATGTATGTTAGTATATTACAATTTAATGAGTATGTTTTCCTATTATCATATATGGTTTCATACTTTAACAAGACATTCGCCAAGACTTCACTTTGTATTATTCAGTGAAAGATTTTCCAAGATATTACAAGATTTTATAGTTCAATGTAGATTCACCATAACTTTACAAGATTATATAATCTGGTGAGAGATTCGCCAAAAAAATATATATATACATATTATATTATTGATAAAATCGCCTCTCATTTTTCTTATGTATCATGGGGATTCGCCCATTTATTATACATATAAATTTAGGATGGTTCTTAAAATTTTCCTTAATTCTTGTTTGCCATGTTCAGGTTCATGACAGAGAAAAATAGTTGTACTGATAAGTGGCAGATCAGTTCAAATAAGAAAACAAACATCCAGAGAATTTGATGGAACAAACAAAGCTGATGAAGATAGCAAATCACTTTCAAAAACTTTTACCAAAAAATTGTTTTCATTTAAGCGTTGTTGAAGGAATCTGTTTAAATGCCCTCAATGCTCTGCGTAATAGATTCAATTGTTTTCTGTTATTTAAGCTTACTTGTTGTATCAAATAAGGGTTTGGAATTTTATGAAGAAAGGCTTATGAAAGCTCGCACTATTGTACTTTCACACTTTTATTAATAGAACGACTCGAACATTGTTTTAGGAATTTTCATAAAGAATTTTAAGAAGTTGCACTATTATATTCCTGGAATCATCTTTGTGAGAAAGACTAAACTGCTGCTATTTCTTTTATGAGCTAACCAACGTGCATCTAGTATTTCTATCTTTGTGCCTATGTTTTGTTCATAAATAAATAGTGAATTTATCTTTTCAGATTTCTTATTACATGGTATTTCTACTCTTCTCTGCAATTCAGGGATTCTTGAAGGCACTATTGTATAAAATATTTAAAGTTGTAAGCTAGAGGAGAAAACTCAGATCTGAAGGATTATTGAGGAATTTTCTTTTGCACTCTAAATTATGTTTTGATGGGAAAAGTTTGTACTATTACAGCTCTAGTTTTAAAAGCATAAGTTCAAGCATTGTAAAAGACTATTAGAGATGAGAGCCAGAGAAATGCATTTAACAAACTGGTATTTTTAATACTATTGTTTTAAATACTAGTTTCATTTTGTAATGGTAGGAATGTGTCATTTTATTCATATTTGTGCACTATTTTCAGTATGAATAATTTGTCTCAATCATATGTTATTATGTATATCTTCTCTTATGTGTTGAATTCTGATTTCCGAGTAACTAATTACTCTGAAATCTATCTTTTAATATTGATTTAACAAATAATGATATGTTGTGAACTATTTGCTCATATTCTTGTTTAATTATTCGAATTATTGATTTAGCAATCAATATCATTTTGTGAACTACTTCCTAAATGTTATTGGTTGATTATTTCAATTAAGAGGTCTCTGAAGAGAATATGCTTTGGAATTCGTAATGTCAGTTAATTGAACTATTTCATTAGCTTGATATTCATTATAAGCCAAACATATTTAAATCCCAAATCATTTAAATATCTTGCTCTGAGTTGGGTTAGATCTATATCTGCCTAATTGAGGGAGGATTAGGATTTAGTTCCTTTTTTCTTGCATTTTAGAATTAGTCTACATTTAAATTATTCTACATTTATAGAAATCCTCTTTCGAGGAAAAACTTTGGATTGGTTTGATTGTTCCACAAAAACAACTTAAAGATCATTCTTCTTACCTGATAAGCTCGAAGAATTGATCTTATAACCCTAGCTATTAGCAATTAGAGATATATTTAAAGTTGATAGTTTTTGGGAAAAGGTAATTGGACCTAGTTGAACCAGTTGGAACCATTAACCCAAACGGAAAAGGAGTTGTTTTAAGGTCTAGACTAGGTGGTTATCCCCAATGTTGTGGAAGCGATTTTCGAGGCCTCAACATAAAGCTACTATCTTACGAAGAGATCCACCACATCCAAGCAACTCAGCTCATCATGCACCTATCAATCTACCTTAATTTTGTTGTTGTATATGATGTTGAGTTCTATTTTAAGTTTTATAATCTGTCTTTGTATGTTCCAGCTACTAACAAAGTTACCAACTTAATGAGAACTATAACATCAAAATGATAACTTTAGCCCAAAATACCCTATTTTTACGCAAAAAAAATATATATATAAAAAAATACCCCAAAAACTAAAAAGTGTTGATGTTGCATCAACTTTTTTTCTTTTTTCCTTTTTTTGTGGGTTAAAATTCCAAAAAAAAATAACAACATTAAAAACCAAAATTATTATGCAATAAACGTAAAAAACACCCAAAAAAAAAGTGCTGATGAGCATCAACATTTTTTTCCCTGAGTTAGAATTCTATTTTTTTTAAACAATTACATTAAAAAATAAAATTTGTGTACAATAAACATGAAAAACACCTCGAAACCAACATTTTTTTGGTTAAAATTCCAACATTTTTTAGCAATTATGCTAAAATTAAAATATCATGACTCTGAAAAACCATAAAATTTCAATAGTTATCAATGATAGTGTTCAAGTTAAAATATCATGACTCCAAAAAACCTAAAAATTCCAACAATTTTCAACAAAGGGTTAAAAATAATTATCAAGACTTTGAAAAACCTTAAAATTTTGGCATTTTTGAACCATGGTGTTAAAGCTAAAATATCATGACTCTAAAAAAACTTAAAAAATGATATTTTTCAGTGATAGAAATCAAATATCATGTGTATAAAAAACATTAAATTTTCAACATATTTCAATTTTAGCAATATAGGTCAAATATCATGACCTAAAAAACATTAGAAATTAATACCTAAATCAAAGAGTTGGAGTAATTTTTTTTAAATGCTAAAAATATAGCATATTTTCCAATGATAACTTGAAAAAACAAAAATTACTAAAAAAAAATCTTGTTTTTTTAGTTTTTTTTAGTTTTTTTGCCAAGTTTTATTTTCACATTTTTAATAATGTTTTAATTTTTTTAATTAATTGTTTTTAAATATTTTTATTTTTTTTTTCTTATTTAATTTTTTTCCTTGTATTGGCTTTTTTTTCCCAATTTTTTAATGTATTTGATTTTCTTTTCTTTTTTTTGTTTATTTTTTTAGTTTTTTTGCTCTTTTTTAAGATAACTTGAAACAATGCAACAAAAATTACTTTAATTTTTTTTTTTTTCTCAGTTTTATTTTTACATTTTTAATAATGTTTAAATTTTTTTTTTTAATATTTTTGTGGTCCTCCATAAATATATTTCTCCCATTACTTTGGAAGAGTGGATTAGAAGGTCAAACAAACCCAGCTTAAAATTTATGTTATTTGGAGGGTTGTAATAAATACATTTGATATCATTACCAATGGTCTAACTTAGAGGGTGGGATCGAGGGATAGGGTTCAACTTGGCATTAATCATTGGCTCAGTTTTGGTATGAGACATCGTTTGCCACAAGATCTTACTCATATGATTAAAGATAGAGCTCTTTTTAAACTTGCCAATATTGTTGACCATGATTCTACTTCTAACTATAGGCAAGGATGGCTCTCTGTTGAGGTTTTAGGATTAGTAGGTGCTTATTGGGGTTTATAGAAGATCTTCAAGCCCTTTCTAATGGGCACATCAGAATTATTAACTAGCCTAATGAACTCATATGGAGCATTTCCCCTCCTAGATCCTATTCTCCAAAGCTAGGCTACCTTTTCCTATTAGGGATACGGTGGAGATGGTGCAAAAATGGTGGTGGAATGTGACAAGGAAAGAAAATTTTCATCCTAAATCTAAATAGTTTAGGTGGTGTATAATGTCACAAAAGGTACCTACATGGGATGCTTTGCAAAGAAGATTCATGATAGAGCTATGTTCTTGTACTTTATGTCAAAAGGAGGGTGAAAGTGTTAAGCACTTATTCATGGGATGATGTCCTTTCTTTATTCAAGTATGGAATATTTGTAGACTTGTTTTGAGACACTCAATATTTTGTGAAGGGAGGGCTCTGGAAGATGCATGGCTTTTATGACATTCTAATCCCTATTGTCGACCTTCAAAGCTCTATCTCTCATTATATGTTGGGGGGTATGGTTGGGATTCTTGTTATCCGTAGCCACTACCCACAAAATAAAGGAAATGTTAAGCACCCAGAGTGATTATCCATAAATGTATTAACACATCAAAGTCATGGGCTTACTTTGATGGGGTCTCTTTTAACAATGGATAGAATTGTGGTGAAGGATTTATACTATACCTTTCTACAAAGCACAATTTCAATGTCAAAACTTGTTTGGACTTCAAGACCAATAATCGAGCGAAACTTTTGGCATGCAACTTTTTGGTTTTGTTTGCACTTGAAAAGGTGTGCACTCACATTCATATTTTTGGGATTCTATGCTTTCTATTAATTGGATCAACAAAATTATTTCATGCACGAACATTATACTTCCTATTCTTGACGCTATTATGAGAATCTCTAATAATTTGTCTTTTTCATACTCACATGTGTACAAGGAAAGGAACTAGATGGCTTGCTTCTTATGAAAAGTGAGTCTCCATATGGAGAAGAATAACTTGAATGTAACAGAACAAATAAATGATTAGTTTTTTTAGGTCTTTCCCCAACCCTTCAAACATAGATTCAAATCTGCAACAACAGTTTAAGGGCAGTCTCCACACAATTTCCTCGTATTTTTGTTTCTTTTTTTTCATGCTATAGCACAAATAAAGAACATACAGTTTCTTACAGGTCCATTCTTTGGATAGATTATGTAATTTTCACATATGACAAAATTTTGGTTGGAAAAAACATGTATACAACTAAGGCAGTGCTAGTTTTTATTATCATGTTAGGATGTGCACGTGGTTAGTTTATGCATATGACGTGATTCTCTTTTTGGCATATGGTCAGCCTCTTATATGCTCAAAACAATTATTTGCATAGTGTTTATATTGATATTTTTCTCTTGCACATGAAAGGTTCTCTGACAATCCAATATGGGGGTGATATGTAAGTATTTCCATCATCAAAAAATAAAAATTATAAAAGTAATTTTCTCCAAACAAATTAATGTCAGCCTACACAAAAATGATGTGATAAAGTGTTCTTTTATCACATACCTTGAATTTGAATGTATCATAAATTTACCTTCAACAAAAAATTACCACATTAAAATTCCAAATTAGGTAAAATTTTAAACATCTTTACTCTTCACTAAAGTCAATACCCTTTATTTCCACAGGGTCTTGGATAGACGATGATCGAGTGCTCTGTTAAGGCACTCCTTGATGTGAAGTCACCAGTTCAATTCCCTGCCCTAATGGGGGCGATATATTGGACATGATGAATATGTAGTCCTGCCAAACTTACAAAAACAAAGTCAATACCCTTTCTTAAATCAAAGGAAAAAGGTTAATTCAACACAGAATCAAAAATCATATAGGTTTTGTATAAACATGGATTTTAAATCTTTTAATATTTCTTTGTAAGAATAATCATTAAAAGTAAAAACCATCTCTTATGGATATATTAAAACTTTTTAAGGCATAAAATATTTCTAAGTCAAAGTTGTAGTAAAAATTGTAATATTTGAAAATATTAATTTGATGTAGTTTTATTATAATTTTTGTTATCATGTCATGTAAAAACATCATTAAATCTATTATTATTATTATTATTATTATGATGAATCTCACATTAATATTAAAAATTTGATATTAATATATAATATTAATATCAATAAATTTAACAATTTGATATCTATATAATATATATATATATATATATATATATATATATATATATATATATATATATATATATATTAGCTCTAAATATATATGTGGGAGTAAAGAACAAAGGCAATAGGGTTACAGAAGTGAAGACATGGAGGGAGTGACAAGGGAGAGATGGAGATAAAGTGGGGGGCAGAGGAGAGGAGTGAACAGAGAGGAGAGGAGACAGAGAGGGAGAGAAGGGTGAGAGAGAGATGGAGGGAAGAGAGAGAGGAGGATAGAGGGAGGGAGATAGTGATAGGGTTGGAGGGAAGAGAGAGAGAGAGATGAGGGGGGATGGGGAGATATGAGAGAAAGGGAGAGAGAAGGAGGACAAGAGTGTTGACACTAATCAGAGGGATTGGGTGTAAAATTGTAATTAATGTAAATAAATAATAAAGAAGATAGAGAGTCATCGGGAGATGAACTGAACAGTCATTCCATATTGTATATAATAATGAACAACCTGAATGAATAAGATGAGTTTTGATTTGAGGAGTTACCTCTTGGTCTAACATGGTATCAGAGCAGGCGCCATTTTTTGGCTTCCTTTATAATTTGTAACTCCTATTCTATTTTGCCTTTGTTTTGCATCTTTTGCAGGCTGACATCTCTGTCAAATCCCTGTGAATTTTCATGTATCATTTAATACATTCGTTGAAGTGTGTTGCATTGGAGCTAGATGTTGAAGCCGAAGGTGATGTAATGACTTGGATTTCCTCCTACTTTGAGTATGGTATATATACCCTTTCGCATTGAAGAACCATATATCCTTTTTCGTATTCACATATATCCTTTTTCGTATTCCCTTGAGCCAGATCTCAAGTATTATAAACCCATATATATAAATATCATCGGGTCCACTTTTTAATCGCATATCACAAATCTCTTGCCCCAATCAATACCGTTGCATGTTTGTGATGCGATCATACCCTTCATTAAACCTGCTCGGACACAGTTCCTGAGGTTTCACTTTATCTGGCTTGTTCTCCACCGTTGATCCCAACCTCCAGATCCAACGGTTGACATTGATTTCAGGGGGACCACTTGCATGGCAATTACCCGCCCGAAAAGTTCCTTTTAATCTCCATTATTGATCATCACCTCAAAATCCGACGATTTATAGCGATTTCGGGTGCATTAGTTGCACGAGAGTTACCCACCCGATAAGAGCGGTTTTCCTGTCTCCCCTAGTCACTATGTGTCAATCGCTTAGTGGAATCAAGCGCTCCCCTCTTAATACCACTTACCATTTTTTATCCGCCTGAAATCTTGCTTGTAACCCGAAATCCGCCTTTAGCCGTGGTTATCGCCTCGACTTGTTTTTCTTGCGATAATCGTTGATCGCTTACCATCGACGGCCCTCCTCCACTCATCTCCGTCGTTCATCTCTGCCATACAAAGAAACAAAAGAATTACAGCTACAGTTAGACTCTGATATTCGGGTGAATGTTGAATGTTGTTAAGTTGAACGTTGTTGGTATAACAATCATTTTACGAGTAAAATTTTGTAGCTGCAATATTTTTCTCCATTGTACACAGATTTTAAAATGCATTCAATTATATCTATTGTGGTAGTATTTCTCAATGGAAAGGAGAATTATCCTAAATGGTCACGGAAAATCCAACACACTCTCATTTTTAATGAGCTATGGAAAGGAGGCTATGTTGGAGAAGGAGACAAAGAGCCAGTCGAGCCTACCTCAGACAAGGAGCTTGTCATTTGGGAAAATAAGAACAGTAAAGCCTATGCATTGATTGCAGCTTCAGTAAGTGAACAGGTGAGTCGACAAATTTTTCCATTTTCAAATGCATTTGAAACCTTACAAAAGCTGAAGGAACTCTATGACTCACACTCTGCACTTGAAGTTCTTCAACTCAGGATTAAACTCTTCACCCTTGAATTACAAAATAATGATCATCTTGCTCTTGCATCTGAAGTAAAATCTATAATGCATAATATCAAAGTCACTAATGTTGAATTGGATATTCCTTTGATCGCTTACTTTATCCTACTTACTCCAATTATTTTGAGTCATTGCAATCAAATGGAAATCTCAAAGATATTACCTTTGACTCTCTTGTGAAAACATTTGCTAAAAGAGAGAAAGATTTTGGAAATAAGATAGCCCATGAATCTTCTAAAGAGGTTGTGTGCCTTGCTCATAAATAAAAGAATCTTGCCCAAGATTCTTCCAGAGGAAGAGGTGGTCGAAGAGGAAAAGGAAGATATTTCAGAGGCAGGGGGGCAGACACTCTCAAGGAGAAAAGTCAGATTCGCATTGCATACGCTGCAAAAGAAATGGATCACATGATGCCTCCACATGCAAGTTACCCTTGGACAACATTGAGCAGCAAATAAACCAACCCAAAGGTAAAACTAATGACACAGACAAAGGTAAAGCACTTGAATCATCTCATTATGTTGTGGCACAATGTAATATTGGAGTAAATGAAGACTTATTTAATGCTTCACTTACTTCTTTGAAAAATGATTGGTTGCTTGATTCAGGAGCAACTTGCCACATGACTCATAGAAAAGACTTTTTTGAAGAATTTACTGACAATGTTGATGGAGCAGTATACTTTTCAGAACAATCAAAACTCAAGCCATCAGGGCTAGGCACAATCAGGGTTAAATTGCCTAGTCTTCCAGACTTTCTTCTGCATCATGTTCTATATCTCCCACAGCTGAGGAGAAACTTTTTGTCCTTGGTCCACATCCGCCAGCAAGGTCACTTCATGCATATGTTTGATGGCAAGCTTGAGGTGAGAAAAGCATCTGACCATTCACTTTTCATGACAGGGATAGAATAAGAAAGGCTTCTCAAGCTGTAGGGTACCTCTGCTCGTACACAAAATTTCTCATATAATTATCATTATGAAGAAGGTACACTTCCATCAAGTTTATTATGGCATGCTATATTTGGACATTTGAACTATGACAGCCTCTGCTTGTTGAAGAAAAATTGTTTTATTAGTTTTCCTACAATTCCTAGGAAGCTTAAGCAATGTGATGCTTGCATTCTATGAAATCATAACAAACAGTCCTTTCATGATTCACACTCCAGAGCACATAGAAAACTTGAACTCATTCATTCTAATTTATGTGGTCCAATGCATGTCTCTTCTGCAAATGGAAATAAATATATGATGAAATTTATTGATGACTACACCAGAATGTGTTGGGTTTATTTATTGAAGAACAAATCTGATGCTTTTCAAACATTCGAGAACTTTCATGCATGGACTGAAAATGATGCACAATCTCATATTGGCTCCAATCGCACTGATAATGGAAAATAATACAATTCAAATGAATTTGAAAACTATCTTCGCCAACATGGGATCAAACATCAAACAATTTTGCCTTATAATCCCCAACAGAATGGAGTAGCTGAAATAATGAATAGGACAATCTTAAATATGGCACGCTCCATGTTGTTCTTCAAAAATGTAAAAATGATGTTTTGGGTTGATGCAGTTCTATGTGTCGTATATATAAATAATAGATGTCCATCTAATGCTATCAGAAACAGGACTCCTTATGAAATGTGATATGGGCACATTCCTTCGATAAAGCATCTCAGGGTCTTTGGTTCCACCTGTTATGCCTTGATACCAAAGGTACATAGAAACAAACATGGTGCAATAAGTTGTAAGTGTATCTTCCTGGGGTATTCAAACACCTCCAAAGCATACCATCTCTATGATGAAGTAAAAAAAAAGGTGTGTTGTATCTAGAGATGTAATCTTTCTTGAATCATCCAACACTGACAATGTTGTTGAAAGGAAACTTAATCGCTTGGATAGATTCACAAATACAAAATCATTTCAAGAATTTGATAATCAAATTCCACATCTTAAAAGGGGGATTCCTATAATGTATCAATCTTTGAAATCTTCTTCTGAAGCACTCTCTCCCCTACATGAAACTCCAACAACGGATGATACTTTGAGTGATGTGATTGACAGAATTGGGAGACTCAATCTTGATTCAGTCCCAACTCAATAAACGGAGCAACCTAGACCATCTGAAAAAGGTCCCCCAATGTGGCTAACAAAGACACTTGAAAGTGTTCATCCTGATGAGGTTGGAAAGACAGGAATTAGAAATTCAAACCAGAAAAATGGAGGTAATGTAGATGACTTTGATTCACCTGTTGATATGGATGTTTCTTATGATTGTGAATTCAATTTGTCTACAAATTTTGAACCAACTTCCTTCAAAGAAGCTGCTTCTCATGATGAATGGAAAGAAGCAATGCAAAAGGAGTATGATTCCCTGATAAAGAATGGCACTTGGAAGCTAGTTGATCCTCCATTGGGAACTAAACCAATTGGCTGCAAGTGGGTCTACGAGAACAAGTATAAAGCTGATGGCCCACTTGACAAGCACAAAGCCAGGCTTGTGGCAAAAGGTTTTGCATAGAGGGAAGGGGTCAATTATGAGGAAAATTTTTCCCCCATAGAAAAATGGGCTACCATCGAAACACTCCTTGCCCTAGCATCTCAAAATGGTTGGAAAGTCCATCAAATGGATGTAAAAACTGCTTTCTTGAATGGAGATATAAAATAAAATGTTTTTGTCCCAGCCTAAAGGATTTTTTGTGAAAGGACATGAACATAAAGTACGAAACTCGTGAAATCCTTGTATGGCCTCAAACAAACACCATGAGCCTGGCATGAAAAACTAACTGAGCATCTTCTGAAACTCAATTTCAAACATTATGATCTTGATGATGCAACTTTGTTTGTCAAGAAAGTTGGCAATACCGTTGTATATCTTGTGGTATATGTAGATGATCTTTTGATGACAGGGAACAATGAAATCTACATTGCATCCATAAAGAAGGAATTGAAGAAAGGTTTTGAAATGATTGATTCGGGCTATGTTCATTACTATCTTGGTATTGAAGTAACTCAACATCTGAAGTCCATATTCCTTTCTCAAAAGAAGTACATTGGAGATCTTTTAATCGGGTTTGGCATGACCGAATGTAATCCTCTTACTACTCCAATGGAACAAAACTTAAATCTCACATCCATTGAAGGAAAATAATTTGAGGATGCAACAAAGTATAGACAGCTTGTAGGAAGTCTCAACTACCTAACTATTATCAGACCAGACATTTCATTTGTTGTTGGAATCCTCTCTAGATTTATGCAAAAGCCTTGTGAGGGACATTGGTCTACTGCAAAAAGAGTTCTAAAGTACTTGAAGGGAACTCAAGACTTTGGAATCAAGTATAGACAGGTGGGCAGCTTCAACTTGATTGGATACTTTGATTCAGACTTCGATGGAGACAAAGAAACTGGGGTATCTACTTCAGGTTATGTTATGAGTCTTGGATCAAGAGTTGTCTCCTGGAGATCATGCAAACAATCATTTCCAGCAGATTCCACAACAGAGGCAGAATATGTGGCAGCAGCTACGGCAACAAAAGAAATTGTGTGGCTCAAGAAAATTCTTGAAGATTTGCAGGTAAAATAGTACAATTGACTCCACTCATGATTTACAATACCTATGCAATAAACTTGGCCAAGAACCCAAAGTTCCATGATCGAAGAAAGCACATCAATACTAAATATCATCTGATTCGACATCATGTTGAGGCCAAAACAATCTGTCACCGCCATTGTTCCACTAATGAGAAAATTGCAAACATCTTCACCAAAGCACTTGGAAGAGAAAAGCATGAAATATTCATAACAATGCTTGGACTCACCAACATCCCTTCAAATTAAGGGGGGAATGTTGACACCTAATCAAAGGGATTGGGTGTACAACTGTAATTAATGTAAATAAATAATAGAGAAGATAGAGAGTCATCAGTAGATGAACCGAACAGTCACTCCCTCTTGTATGTAATAATGAACAACTATGAATAAGATGAGTTTTGGTTTGAGGAGTTACCTCCTGGTCTGACAGAGAGAGAGGAGGATAGAGGAAGAGAGGGAGTGGAGGAGAGAGGTACACAGAGAGAAAGCGAGAGAGAGAGAGAGAGATGGAGTTGGAGGGAAAGATAGGGAGGAAAGAATATATGCAGAGGAAGAGGAGGAAGATATAGATAGATATGGAGAGAGAGAGCATGTATATTTGTGGTTTGATATAGAGAGATAAGGAAGGAGAGATAGAGGGAGATAGAGATATAGATGGAAGGAAAAGGGAGGGAAGAAGAGAGAGATAGAGAGAGGGAGAGAGGGAGGGAGGGAGAGATAAATAGATATGGAGAGAGAGAGCATGTGCATTTGGGTGGGGTAAAATAGAGAGACAAAGAAGGAGATATGGAGGAATATATAGTTATAGATGGAGGGGGGAGAGAAAGTGAAGAAAATTGCTTGCACTAGATGCATTGATTTTAGTGTAAATGCTGGTTTCTAATCCTATTTGATTGTTCGCACTAGATGCATCGATTTCAATGTAGATGTTGATTTCTAATTATATTTTACTATTTGCACTAGATGTATTGATTTTAGTGTAGATGCTTATTCTAATCATATTTGATTGCTTGCATCAAATGCATTGATTCTAGTGAAGATATTAATTTCTAATCCTATTTGATTGCTTGTGTTAAATGCATTAATATCAATGTAGATGTTAATTTCTAATGGTATTTGATTACTTGCACTAAATGCATTGATTTTAGTGTAGATGTTGATTTCTAATTATATTTTATTATAGCACTAAATGCATTGATTTTAGTGTAGATATTGATTTCTAATCCTATTTGATTGCTTCCATTAGATGCATTGATTTCAATAAAAAATAAATAAAATAAAAAAATACATATAGAGAAAAAGGTAGAGAGAGAGGGAAGTGATAAGAGATAGCAAGAGAGGGAGAGAGGAGAGAAGGAGGGAAGAGAGATAAAACGGGAGAGATGGATATAAGGAGAAGAGGGAAGGATATATAGATATATATAAATAAAAAGTGTGTATGTTTGTGGGATGATATAAAGAGACAAAATAAGATAGAGATAAATATGGAAGGGGGATAGAGAGAGAGAGAGAGAGAGAGAGAGAGAGAGAGAGAGAGAGATGGAGAGAGAGATCATGTGTGTTTGGAGATTCAAATAGAGAGACAGAGAAGGAGAGATGGAAGGAGATATAGATATAGGTGGAGGGGGGAGAGAAGGTGAAGAAGATTGTTTGCGCTGGATGCATTGATTTCAATGTAGATTTTGATTTATAATCCTATTTCATTTCTTGCACTTGATGCATTGATTTTAGTGTAGATTTTGATTTCTAATTATATTTGATTGCTTGCACTAGATGTATTGATTTTAATATAGATGTTGATTTCTAATCCTATTTGATTGTTTTCACTACATGCATTGATTTCAGTGAAGATATTAATTTCTAATATTATTTGATTGCTTGCATAAGATACATTGATTTCATGTAGATGTTTATTTCTAATCCTATATTATTGTTTTCACTAAATGAATTGATTTTAGTGTAGATATTGATTTCTAAATGTATGATGTATAATGTACATTAATTTCAAGGTAATTAGATTAACAGTGTACGATGTGCATTGATTTTTATATCATTATGATTCAACCATAATAAAATACTTGAATTTTCATCTTAAATAAAATGTCCACTTAACTCAAACGTTTGCTTCTTGGAAATATTTAAATGAGTTAAGAGAAAACAACTGCTATTGAAACTTACTTGGGGTTTAACACTCCATAAGTTACAATGATTAACTTTGTAGAAAGCTAATATTAATATTGAAGAGCAAGAGAGAGGAGGTATGACATTTACTACAATAGTGTGCGCTAAAAATTTGAATGATCTATGTTTTCAACCTCCCTTTTTATATGATCGATGTGAAAATATATCAAAACTAACAAATGTGATAATAAGAATAATAAGAAAAAATAGTTTGAGATTGAACAATGAAGACTATTTGTAATGGACTTACATTCTTATTATTCACATTTTCCATCATTCGGCACTATTACATCATCACTTTGTATTCAAAAAAACTATTTCATCAATATCCATCATTCAAATTATTGACAATCTTCATCATCTTAACGAACTGGGGTAATTGGGTAAATTTAAAATTAAATGACCAAATTAATCTTAAACATATTCAACATATTTAAAATGACCAAAAGAATTAAATTTTCCACATATTTTCTATGGCCACGCATGGTTGAAACCACCTTAAATCCATCTTAACCTCAAATATAATAAGTGCTAAGAAGAATCAAATCTCTCGATGTGCAAACCTTTCCTCTAAGCTCACTTTTAAATTGTTTGAAAAATTATAAAAAACTTTGTATCTATAGACAATTATTTTCCTATCGTTTTTTAGGGAAAATATATATATATATATATTTCAAAGAACCAACCATTACTGAAAATATAGGAATATATAGATTTTAATTATGTAAAGGATATAGATAAGAAAAAATCTACAAATAAATATGTGTTTACACTAATAAGTTTCCAGTATCGAAAACTTGTAAATTAATTACTACTTGTTTTAACCCTACATAATTGCAAAATAATAATAACATTGCGTAAACCCCATACTTAAATTTATGATTTTGTTATACTTATTATTGAACACGTTCATTTAATATAATGTGATAGTTTTTTTTAACTTAATATTACAAGATTCAAATTTATTTGGAACCTTTATACTCTTAAACATTCCTATTGCATATACAAATGGTTTCTAATGTATCACAACAATTTAAAAATTATTAAATAATACATTAAGTATCAACCATTTAAAAATTATTAAATAATACATTAAGTATCATTTTGATTGTGAAGTTTTTAGTTCGATGATTACCCCAAACCATGCACATAAAACTTTCAACGAGATTTAAACATCTAAACCTCCTCGCATCACTGTTAAAAAATATACATTAAATTTGTACCAAACTTAACGAACACATTAAAATTGTAAAATCAAGGGAAGTAAACGAGCTTGGGAAATAAGTAGAATGGTTGTTTTGGTTTCTGTATTGATGAAGGCAAAGCGATCTTGTTACACGATGGCAGTGAGGAAATTGTAACAAAGGATATATGTGATCTTTTGAGGGTCGCATCTTTAAATTTTGATAATGGTTTTCTCCCACCTTTAGTTTAATAAGAAATCGAAAGGATATTACAACTAGGATTGGGTTTTCACAACAACAAAAAATGCACCGTTAGAAGTATAGATGGTTGACAATGGAAGGATGATAATGTTGAAATCAGTGATATAAAACTATTGGATGCCCCACACTGTTAGAATTATAGATAGTTGACAATGGAAAAATATATGTTCGATCGAACTTTCATGGATTAGCAGTGGTGCCAAGAAGAAATATGTTATATCACTCATTTGGAGAAGTATGATGAACACTCTTCATTAGATGTTGGGGTTTATTCCTTGGGAGGCTGGATATGGATCCAATATCAAAATTGGATTAGGTGTCATCATGGGATGGTTGGGAATCATTCCTTATCCTTTCAGTTATTGAATCTCAAATCTCATAAACATAAATGACATTATCCACTTGCATCAAAAATATCAACAGGGGACTAAAAACATTAATCATCGGAGTTGGAGAAGGGGCAAAGATTTAGGCATACCAGAAACATGTCATGAGGAATGGGGGTCTTACATAGCATAACTTCACTCTGCTGGCATCACACTTGGAGATAAGCAGGATTGTATGATATGGGGGGAGAAATGAAAAAGAACCATCCAATGGTCTAAGACATTTATTTTAAGTTACCATGGCCTAGGAGGATTATTGATTGTAATAAGCATCTATAGGATATATGGAGTTGGAATCTCCCCAATAATTAAAATATGTTTGCTAGCTAACCAATCATGAGGTATTTTAACTTGGAACGACTTACAAAAGCATGGGTTCATTGGCCTGGTATTTTCCCTCAATGCATGAGTGGGGCTAAAGATACGGATCATTTGCTAATCAAATGCTCATATGCGAGGTTGATTTGGGATGGGGTTATGGAGGAAATGAAGCTTCCTTTTGCTGGCACAATTCAACCCTTAAGGAAATGTGGATGTGTTGCAATCATAATTATTGAGCCTATTAACTTATTCCACTTCTCTTGGGAGGGTGGAAGGGGATCTAACAACAAAGATGAGATTAGAGTGTTATGGGGAGTCCTTAACACAGTAAAAGGGCTAAGGCTAGATAAAATACAGGTATATGGAGATGCAAAAAGTGTCATTGATTGGGTAAACTAGCAATACTAATTTCAATCCCCATACTTACAAACGGGATGACGAGGATCTCGAACCTGATAAGGACATTTAATCATATACATTTCTAACATATATACAGAAAACAGAATTGGACAGCAGACCTCCTATCTAAAAGAGGTATTTCAAAGAAAACAAGTAAAAAATTTCCTTAGTTTTCAAGCAAGGTATCATGATCAACGAATAGAGCATCAACTCCTCTTTGGAGACATTTTAGCACATACCTGAATATGATGTAGAAAATTTTGTTTGTAAAGATACTTTTTGTGGAAGTTTTGTTTGTAAAGACACTTGTTGTAGAACTAGAAAGAATAGATATATATAAGAATAGGAATGATAGAAAAAATATGAGAATAGATATATATATAGGCATAGGAATGACAATGTATCAAAGACAGAAAATATAAATATTGAAATCTGATTTATGCACTCTCCAATTATTTTAATACAAAGATCGTGTTTTTTTTCTGTCTGAATAAAAAGCGGAAGGGTTGTTTTGCTGTTGAGCACTGAACTGACGATTTCTCCACTCACTCATCTCCGTCGTATACGATCTAGCAAAAAAATGAAAAGGGATCATCATACACAACCCACCCTGGTAAGAAATTTAGGAAAATAGAATAACTCAACAACATACCTTGTATCCACCATTGTTAGTCTCTACAACAGTAATTAACTGGTCACCATCCTGGCCGATTTTGCCCCGCTTTCCTTCCAAATAATCACTCAATAACTCATGAAGCTCGGATAGCTCTTCCATTCCTAAGACGCTTAGATCCAAATAAGCGTACCCACTTTTGACATCAACGGAGCAAAATTCAGTGTGTGTATTCATAAATTCTACTAGTGCCTTGGGGATGTCCTGGGCTAATTGCCCAAACAAATCCTCTATCTTCTGCTCTAGTGAAGCGCGGCATTTATCATCATATTTCTGTTTGATCTTCTTCTTATTGTTAACTTTCATCGTATTTGTATTTGCATTTGGCCCACCCTTCGCAATTACTGCTGCATACATGGATTTCTCTTCCACTGCACCTGAACTACTTTTAACTTCTTTCACCATTTTTACTGCAATGGACTTCCATTCAGAAAAGAAGATATCATACAGCTCCTCCGCCATCTTGTAAACTTCATGATCAGGAGGATTGAACGTCATTGCATTGTCAAATGTTAATTTAACATCATTGCCAAATTCCAGTGGGGTAGAATATTCATTGTTTCTTAACTTGGACCTTACTGTTCCCAAATCCATGGGCTCCTTGATAATCTCAAAATACTTGTCAATGCCAAGCCAAACCTCTGAACTCACTGGCTTGTTGAAAGGCCAACTGCTGGGATGGTTCATTAGAGTTTGCAATAGACAAGCGCACAGTATTCTTATGGAGGGACTAAATATTTTGATACCTTTTAACTTCTCATTTACTTTCTTCAACTCCTCATCTCGATTCTTCACATCTTTTTTATTATTTTCCCCCGACTTTGCTCTGTGGCGAGTGGTGTCATAATTATAATTATAGTATTGTTGTTGGTCGGGGGAATCTAAGCGGAATCTTTTATGAAAATCTTTACCTCCTGTCTCCCTCCCTCGCTTTCGGCCTCCGCTACCTTTTGGCATTCCTCTAATTTGATAATGGTGGCTCGCTAAATTGTCGAACCGATTACTTTCGCCTGGCCAATTAAGTGGATCGATCAGATCAAAGTTTCCCCTATTTGTAACATGGGAAAACGTATGGACGTGACTGTTGAAATCTCGGAATGCGCAGTGCAGTCCAATTAAAAAGAGTATAACATGTATGGGTAGAAAGCTTCATTTTTTTTCGCTTTATGAATAACAAAGGTGGGTAGGTTCATAATGAAATATTTGCATTTTCATTTGTTTATCGGTAGAGTAATAAAAGCCGACAACTTTACATATTCACTTGCAATAACCTCCTCCCGGTCCGGCAGACTAAAGACATTTTAAACATCTTTCAAAGAAATGAAATATTATTTTACATCTAAAATAGAACTAAAATTTACTCATTATAACTCTACTCTATTTCAATTATACAATTATACAGTAATTTAAAAAAATTGAGTTTATTTCTTTTAAGTTATTATAATTTTTTATCATTTAAATTATTATTTTGATTTTATAAATTAATTGATATTATATTTTAGAATAGCGTTTAAAAAAAATTTATAAATATTTTTAAAAAATAATTAAGATAAAAGATTTGAGATTTATTTCATAGTTTAAAAAAGTTATGTTTTCTCACATTAATTTAAGGAAAAGAAATATTATAAATTTAAATTAAAATAAATACATATAAAATATTTTAATTATAAAAACAGTTATGGTTTTTAGCATTTGTATAGATAAGCCATAATATTGCCATTGGTGTGTAATAAATTATTTATAGGTTAAGAATCTCCATAACAAAGGGGGAGTTTAAGATTACATAGGTTTAAAAATATTAATGCATGTTATTAAAAAAATAATAAGAAAACTATATTTATAAATAATACTAATCTACTTAACAATTTAAATTTCAAATAGCATCACTTTTGTATATCATATCTCAAAATTTCCATGAATTTAGCTATAAAATCCCTTCAAATTTTGACAATAAAGAAAAAATTCATCTTTCACATTATAACATAAAATAATATATATTTATATTGCATAATAAAGTGATAAAAATAAAACAAAGCCACACAAGTGAGCCTTCACCACTCACCTCCCTAGCCTATTACAATGAAGTCTTCCCAAGCATTTTAAAGGCTTAATTACATGCAATCCATGGGCACTAAACCATGGATAACCAAAACCCTCGGCCCAAATCTACCATTGTTGACCAAGCAAAATTGACTCTTTCACCGAGTCAAGTTTTACCTAACACACTCCCCAGTCAATCAACTAATCCTCGCCCTGATGAGGTTGTAAAATATCTAGGCATAGATCAACATCAAGGATCCTTAACGCGGGCTTCATCTAATAAGAGACCTCCAAGGAGTTTCCATCTAAAAGAAATCATAGGTCCAAAGTTTAAGGTGCATTCCAACTGAATTAAAGAGTACATTCATTACATGAGAGATCATGCTTTGATCAGAAAATTTCTAGGCATTTGGCCCTTAGAAAAATGTGTCTATTATTGGATCCAACACAAGCAAAATTCAAACGGGGTCAAATTGGAGTTGGGGAAAAAAGGATTTTTCACCATTATCTTTGGCAATGTGGAAGTCGCAAGAGTTTTTTCGAAAATGGACCATACTTCTTCAACTCTACAAGTTTATATCTTAGTTTTGGATGAAAATGTTTTTTTTCTGGAAAAAGAGGATTGTTTACCCCAATTTGGATCTGCATGTGCTCCTTCCCAAAGGATTTTGGGATGAAGAAATATTAGTAGGAATTAGAAACGTTGAGGGTCATTTTGTCAGAGTCTCGAAAACCACTAACCAAGAAAGATACATATTTTATTCTTGCATATGTGTATATATGAATATCTCATAGCCCCTTGATCTAAACTTAAACAAGAATGCAACAAATTACAGATATAATCATAAACACAAAGATGCAGCAACAAAACACTTCATTTCCTTAATAGAAAAATATTGAACTATGCTTACAAACATAATGGAAATAAGATAGCTTAGGGGATGGTAGTTTATCTCTAAGAAGAAATGTGGCGGCTGCATGCCTCTGAATTTTGTTACAGTGAGGCTCAAGGGCCTATTTATTATTGGAAAGCAAGAGAAAATCTTAAGTAACTAAAACCCTAAACCTAGGAGATGTAACACCAAGAGTTTGTAGGCCCCGTTGGGGTTAATTGGGTAGCCAACTTCCTGAGGTCATAACTTGGTCATATTATCTCTATTTGGCATGTACGATACCTTGTTGGAAATGTCTCACCGAGAAATATAGGTTTCGTCATATGCGCCTATTGTGGACCCAAAAAACGTTGTTTAGGGGGTCAAAACTGCTTTAGAAGTTTGAGACCCGAAAAAACTGCTAAAAATTGTAAATGTAGAAATTAACAAGGAAATAGATGAAACTGACTCGGGGGTCTAGGTGGAATAGGCGAGTGGCCACCAATATCCACCTGGATCATTCCTCCCCTCGATCCCCATTACATGCAGAGCCTCCATGAGGTGAGGAAATTTCTATTGAACCTAGTCCCTAGTGAAGGAGTTGGCCTTCTTTGACAACTAAATATAACGGTATCCTCTATTAGCGAGTGTTCTTGATTGGTGTGTCCATGATTTGATCAGTTGTAGCATGTTCCATGCAGCCAAGGTTGAGCTTTGTTGGTGGGAGTTGTTCTACAATGTCAGTTGTGTCCAACAATGGTGGAAACTCATTAGGGGAATTGCGAGGTCTAAAATGGGCCTCCTAAGGAAATTATAAAATAATAGTGGAAATAATAAAATAAGATTAAATTACATCATCAAATTTTAGAGGGGAAAAAAAAAAAAACTATTTTTTAAACTCGTATTTTCAACTTATCTCCCTATGAGTTTACTCACATTTCGAGTAGGAACACTCGTTGGATGCAAAATTTGATTCCTGATCCAAGGAGTAACCATGTTGCATACTTTCGATGGAATCTTCTACACGAAAATTGATAAATACATGAAAAACATGATTGCAATCATGTTTTTTCATGTATTTCTCATTTTTCGTGTAGCAGGGTCCATCGAAAATATGTAACATGGGTACTTTTTGGATGAGGAATTAAATTTTTCATCCAATGAGTACTCCCACTTGAAATTTGAGTAAAACATTAGGGAGATGAGTTGAAAATACGAGTTAAAAAAGTAGTTTTATTATTTTAATATTTTTTAATCTTTTTACCTTTATACTCCAAAAATGGTGAATCATCTCGCATGGATGACATCATCATTTTGAATCATATTGGTTCTTATAAAATTTATTTTGGTTGTACATTTTTCTTAGGAGGCCCATTTTAGACCTGAAAAGTCCTCTAATGATGGCCGAAGGCGATCTACCTTGAACACTGGGTGCAGACTAAGGAATGGTGGGATGTTGAGCTCAAAGGCATTGTCATCGATAGCCTTGGTGATGGTGTATGGCCCATACTGGAGAGGTCGAAGCTTTCAGTGGGGTCCAGCAAGGCGCTCCTTCTGCAAATGCAGCCAAACTTTGTCGTCCACCTAGAACTTGTACTACACTCGATGCTAATCATGGCGCTGCTTGCACTTATCATTGGCTCTGTCCAATATATCATGGACCTATTGGTGGATGTGTTGAATGCGCTCAATGAAGTTGCTAGCCCTTTTAGCTTTAGACTGAACATGAGCCGAATCTACTTGAGTGGTTGCAAATGGTATGGCCACATCAATGGGGCATAATGGCTGAAATCCCAGCCTTACCTGAGAGGGGTTGTGGCCTGTTGAGTTGTGGAGAGCTCTGTTGTACCTGTGTTGGACATACGGAGACTTTCATCCCACATGCATGGATGATTCGAGTTGTACATGCACAGAATGTGTACAATCATCATGTTGACAACCTCTGTTTGGCCATCAGTTTAGGGATGGAAAGTCGTGGACTTAGTAAGTTATCCAGCATGGACTAGATACTTGACCAAAATGCACTTAGGAATCTATTGTCCTGATCTAAGACAATGGACTATGGGATCCCAAAGTGTACCCACACTCGCTCAAAGAATATCTTAGTAGTGGCCTCTATTGTGATACTCTTCTTGCAGGCCATCGTGATGGCCATCTTAGAGAATCTATCGATGACCACGAAAACAAAATTATTGACATGCTTAGTAGAAGGAAGGCCTGACATGTAATCCATGGAGACAGATTCCCAAGGCCAACTAGGAGTAGGTAGTAGAGTATACAGGCCTTGCTTCTTTATGGTTGGTTTGACAATGGCACAGGCGGTGCAGGATCTAATGTACTTCCCAACATCCTGACGAAGTCTCGGCCAATAAAAATACTTATGCAATACCGCCATTGTTTTATCTACTCTTAAATGTCGAGCGACCTAACTGTAGTGCACCTCCCAAACCATTTTTGGCACACTCACTTGAAGGAACATAGATGTGTCCCAGGTGGCATAATAATTCATCCCAAAGGTGAAAATTTGGAACTTTCTTCCGTTCCAAGAGTGTCTAGTATATGCTGCCAAATTCTGGATCGCTCTTGTAAAGATGCATCCACCCTGATATCTTATGCCCACATGAGTCGAGCACAATGATCAGTGCCATGACCATCATCATCTAAGGCAATCAGCAACGTTATTGGTGTTTCCCTTCTTATACTTAATGTTCATATGGAACTATTGTAGATAGGTAGACCATTTTTTATGGAGATCATTCTACAACTTCCCTTTTGTATGTATGAACTGTATAGGTCGATGGTCTATGTGGATGATTGTTTCCTTCCCCATAATGTAATCCTTCCATTGACGGCAGGAATGCACAATGGAATACATTTATTTTTCGTAAGTGGGGTACTTTCGGATTGTGTCTGAAAGTGTCTCACTGTGGTAAGCCAGTAGATGTCCATGTTGAGTAAGAGCCACACCAATAGCATAGTTGGAGGCATCTGTCTCAATCTCAAATGGTTGTTGCAGGTATGGTAATGTGAGGATTGGTGCAGAATAAAGGTGATTTTTCAACTCGGAGAATGATTTTTGTTGGGTTTATGACCAAAAGAAAAATTATTTTGCTCCACCCTTGGTGACTTGACTTAAAGGCCAAGTGATATGAGAGAACCCCAACACAAACCTACGGTATAAATTGGCAAGACCCAAAAAGTTGCAGAGCTCTGTTAAAGTGGTTGGTGTTGGCCAACCCCGAATGACTTGTATCTTGGATGGGTCCACATGTACACCTTGCTCATCAATGATGTATCCCAGATATTGAACACAGGTTAGGATAAAGGTGCATTTCTCCAAGTTAGCACATAGCTTATGTTGTTGCAAGGTTTGAAGGACCTCTCGAATATGGTGGAGATTCTCTTCCCAACTCTGGATGAAGATCAAGATGTCATCTAAATACACCACCACGAATGCATTAGTGAAGGGTCGCAAGTTGTCATCCTTCAATCTCATGAAGGTTGTAGGGGCGTTCGTTAATCCGAATGGCATGACCAACCATTCGAAAAGGTCCTCCTTAGATTTCAAGGTAGTGTTCCATCAGAGGCTTCATTAGGTACCTGGTGATAACCTAGCTTCAAGTCAATCTTGCTGAAATATTTGGCCCCTTTGCGCTAGTCCAGAAGGTCATCAATCTGTGAGATTAGGTACCTATTCTAGACAGTGATCTTGTTTAGTGCCTGATACTCAATATAAAGCCTCTCGGTCCCATCCTTCTTCTGTAACAATACAATCGAGCTCCCACAAGATGATGAACTTGGCCTAATGTGCTCTTTATGCAATGGTTCTTGAATACGCCTCTTGATCTCATCGTTCTCCATAACAGAGTGTTGATATATCAATTCATTGGGCGGTGGCATGCTCAGGGTCAAATCGATGGAGTGCTTGACCTGACAGTGCAGAGGTACCCCTGTGGGTGACGCAAAAATATCCTTGTACTCCTCCAGGACCTTGTCCATCTGTTATTGTTGTGTAGAAGAGCCCTGTCTAAAATCCGTGGCCACAAACTTCTTCTTGCCCTGGGGGCGAATCATAAGGAAAATAAATTTCCTCATTTGGGAAATGATCTCACTCCATTACTTTGCAGTAATCAAAGAGATGGTGGTAGGCGGGGCCACCTCCGATATCCTGTACAACATATTAGCCAAAGTAATAATCACAGAGCGAGATCTAAACTCATATACAACATGTCACTTCCACAAGTATGGTTTTCCTAACAATACATCACAAACTTCAAGAGGAGCAATGTCACACAGTACCTCATCCATGAAGGGATTGATGTTGCAGGGAAGGCAACACTGTTGGCTGACGTGAAGATGTCGTCCTTGGTGAAGCCACTCAATGGTGTATGGTTGTGGATGTCTTGTAGTCTTTAGGCCTATAAGCTTCATGACCTCTGTTGAAATGAGGTTCTTTTGGCTCCTGCTATTGATAATGAACTGCAACGAAAACTCTTCACCCACATCTGTGAGTGGAAGAGGAGTTCCGCCTCCTCTGGATCTTTAGGCTCAATATTTTGGATCTTGGTGGTGGCCACGGTGACATTGGGCTCTACATCAATGATCTGCTTCCCTTTATTAGTTTCCTTATCAGGTTCTGATTCAAATTCAGAAATTGCATCTGATTTAAAATCCTTCAGCTCAACTATCAGTGACTAAACGGCCCGACATTCGCTTTTATTGTGAGTGGAGCTCTTATGGAACTCACACCATTTTCCCACATCCTTCTTTGTCTTCGTGGTGTTTTTCTTTGCTTGTGGCTTTGGTGGGCTATCCTAGGTAGCCTTGCCTTAGCTTGGTCCTTTGTTTTGTGTTTTGGGGGTGCCTTTTCCTTGCTTTAGATTTGCAAATCCAAAGTCTCACTTCTTTTGTTTAAATTTCTGCCCAATCTTAATGGTGTACCATTACATCGGGTTGAGTGAGGAAATGTCCAAGAACTCCATCTTGTCCTGGATGTACTTGTGTAGATAGTCATAGTACTTGAGCCCCAAATTCTTCTCAGTATCCATGATACCCAGCTTCGTGTGAAGGGTATGGAAAATATTTGTGAACTCTAGCACATCTTGGTCCCTTCTGTGTCGTAGTGTGGTCCACTTTATGTATTTTTCTTCATAGCTCCTGACAGGGTAATATTGTTCCTTAATGGCATCTCAGAAATAAATCCAAGTGAGTGTGGATGAAAATAACGAGGGTTCACTCTCCTTTTGTTCACAGTAGGTTTCCCACTAATCCCTTATGTGTGGGATGGCCTTGAGAAGTGCAAAAGTAATATTCTCCCAATTAGAAAAGTCATGAACTGAAAAATATCCTTCTAACAAATTTAACCATTTATCTATGG
The DNA here is from genome assembly GCA_000404065.3 of Pinus taeda. Taxonomy (NCBI): domain Eukaryota; kingdom Viridiplantae; phylum Streptophyta; class Pinopsida; order Pinales; family Pinaceae; genus Pinus; species Pinus taeda. The sequence continues at coordinate 9,100 of APFE031697965.1, read as the reverse complement.
CGTCTACATCTATCACACCTTCTAATATGGGAATATTGAAGTTAAATTGTACCTTAAAAGGAGTGGCGCCTCTAGAGTGGATGTTGGATGAAGATGAATAGCATGTGGGTAGTCGTCAAAGGATCTAGGCAAAGTTATCCATCATCGTGTCCCTCTGTCGCACAAGGGCTTCCTCAAGAAAAATTTTGAAAGTATCTCCTACCCCCTCATCTTTATTTTCTTCTGCCATGGGAAGTCGTTAGGTTTTGTGAGGCTGATCTTGCAATGGTTCAACTAGATCAAGCACTAACTACTTGTACCCTGACCTCATTGGGGACATGCAAATAAAAATAGAGAAAGTACAGACCGCTCTGATACCACTAATATGAACTTAAATAGGAATGCAACAACTTACAGATATAATCATAAACACATAGATGCAATAGAAAAACACTTCATTTCCTTAATAGAAAAATATTTAACTATGCTTATAAATAGAATGGAAATAAGTTAGCTAAGGCAATGGTAACTTATCTGTGAGAAGAGATGTGGTGGCTACATGCCTCTGAACTATGTTACAATGAGGCTCAAGGGCCTATTTATTATTGGAAAACATGACAAAACCTTAACCCCAAGAGATGTAATACCAAGAGTTTGTGGGCCCCATTGGGGTTATTTGTGCAGCCAATTTCTCGGGGTCGTAACTTGGTCATATTATCTTTGTTTGTTCTCCGAGTAATACAAGGTTTGCTATAGGCCCGTGCCTATGACTATGAGCCTACTGTGGACCCCAAAAAAACGTCATTTAGGGGGTCAAAACTACTTCAGAAGTTTGAGACCCGAAAAACTGCTAAAAATAGTAAATGTTGAAATGAATAGGGAAACATATGAAATTGATTAGGGGGTCTAGGTGGAATAGGTGGGTGGCCACCAATATCCACCTAGATCACCCCTTCATGAGTCGATTGATATATATTATCAAGGAAAACTCTAGAAGAAAACCTTTGACTATGAACACATTATGTTCCATTGTCATAGATTCCATGAATATAGGCATCTCTGTACAAATTTCCCCATGCTAGTTCTTGAGACCACTTTAAATCAAGACTAGGCTATATATTGATATGGATTATTTAAACTGATTAATCATTGTCATGGACCCAAGCCTCTACCCCCACAAACACACTCTAGAAAAACCCTTTTTACCAACAACAACTTTGAATTGCTTGCAAATCTGGAATCCATAACCCCTCCTACAAATCTCTCACCCTAGAGATAGACATGCCAGATACAAACAACCCCAAAGAATCCTCTAAGGTACCTAATATTACCTCCTCACAATCCTCAAATAAAGACACTTAAGAACCCTCAGAGAAAGATTCTAAGTTTCTGCATAATAATGAGGGAACCAAAGAAATGGATTTGGATACTCTCAATTTCCCAAGAATTACTAAGGAATAGAAAGATAAATACCCAAACTCTTTTGTGAAGCATCAAGTTAAAATATAAGTAGAGCCATTCTCAAATCAAGACAACAAGCCCAATGTTGGCCTATGGGAGCCTAACCCAGGTTCGGAGTTATTTAGCCAAACAAATCCCTACACTACTAGCCCTTTCAACATCAACCCGCTGAGCACGGATTGAAGTCTCACTCGAAGCAGTATGGGGGGATGCTGGAACCAAGTTTTTGCACCCTTGAGATGTCTGTGTTGTTGGTTTAGTCCAACTAGGCCTGCCCTCACACAGGTTGCTTCTCCCACTATTCTAACCTTCAGTATCTTCGCAATCTGTTATAGTCGACCTTCGCGCAACCCTAACCAGGGGTTGAGATGCTTTCGCACTGCTAAGGCAGTGAACTGCTATATCTCCTAAACTACGCCAAGTGCCTTACTTATCTTCTTAACAGATCTTAGTTAACTTCGCGTAAATAGATATTCTATCTTGTGTTCACTTAATCAACACAATTATACACATTCGCGCATCATATAAACATTAGAAGCGAAATTCATACCCAATATAACAGATGCATAAAACAAGAAATAAATACACAGAATTGATAGAAACTTCTCTTTATTAATACTTCAACCAATTATAGACTCGACTTTCCCTACGCACTCAGTTGCAGGGGTCCACGCACTCATCTACGACTACTAGGCCTCTGCGCACTTAGCTGCAGAGCCTTATCCTCCTCTACAACCCAAAACTAGACTTTACCCCTGAAATATATCTCACATACATCATCTTTATTCTTTAACTATGCTTTCAAACTACTTAGATCCTCTCTCTATTTATACAATCCCATGTTTCGCGGACCATGGATAAATCTCTACAGCTGACATTACAATAACAAAATTAAGGGCAGACAACCCTATGACTCTTTAACAAACTATGTGCTCTGTGCCCACAAAATGCAAAGACTTTTCATTGGAATTACAATCTTTGACCAAAATCTGGGCTCTAAGCCCCAAAACTTCCCTTGGGGGATCCTGCGCCCAACAGACCCCCAACACAAACATTACGACTCACCCTCGAGTCACTCTGTCGGTGCAAAGATATTTGTGCGAATACCTCCCAACTCTGACTGGATCGCTGCAAGTTCGGCAGTGCACTGAGCGGCTGCCTACTAGACTTCCTCTACGCGCTATTCAGTGACTGTTGTCATTGAACTATTGCCTTGAATATTTTCCTGAGTTTCTTGCAACTGCGTGAGCTTTGCTTCAATGGAGGTTGTAATGGTATAAGCCTCATCAATCCATGGTTATATGTGAGCCTTCAAAACTACTTCCTTATGATGAGCAGCATCCACCTGCTCCTTAAGCGCCTTAGCCTACTACATCCTTGCAAGCCTCTACGTAAAGGAAACCATCTGCACAGTCCCTTTTACCTCGTCATACTTCTACTTTAGCTCGCACACCTATGTCTCTAAGCGCTCTATGTGTGAGTCCTCTTGCAGCGTGGTAAGGACCTTAAAGGATTGCTTGAACAGCTTTGTGCAATCTGTCACTGCACTGTTAACCGCCGCCATTGTTGTTGTGATCGCGGTGGCGCATTGTTCCTTAACCTCTAGCAGAGTTGAAGGTTGTGCCTTCAACTATAATTTTGCTATCTGAAGGTTCAGCTCCATCTGAACCGTGGCCATTTCTTCTCTTACGTCGCGCACCCCTACTGCTAACTTTCGTACGTGAGCCTCCACTGATTCCTCTGCTTGGATGACCAACTCCGGGACCATCTGGCAGGCTTCCTCCACCACCTGCACCAACTCTCTGTTATACACCACTACCTCATCGCGCTATAGGATCAACTACTCAATGTTGATGAGTTTCTCGCTCATTACGTGTAGTGCGCGGCTCTCCCTAGCACGTAGTTCTACAGTGACCCCATCCTGCAAAATATAGAGCATCTCCCGAGGGAGCGCAGCCATGTTTAACCCAATCCCTTTCAACCGGCTGACCATAGGCCTGTCAGGCTCATTCTTTGTAACAAGTGCTCCATCTAGCAGCAATATTGTGTTGTTCATTTGGGCACGCAACATTTCCTCAGTAGCAAAAGTGCCTACTGTGAGGCTGGTTGACACTGTGTGAGCCTGCGGAGTGGAACCTAGAACTCATGTATCTACGTCTGGAGAGCCCCCAATACCATCTAGTGTTGCTCCTCAAACTGTTGGAGGGCCTCTGCAGTGACGTCCCTTACTGCTTCGCCAATATCGTGTAGATCACCTTCAGTAAGGGTGATAGGTTCGAACGAAGTATTTGAGGCCTTCATCTTCTTTCGCAACCCTACCTACTCTCTTGGGCTCGGACATTTTAGCTAGGTGGATGTTGTTTGTGGGTTCGCACCACCTTATTCTTTATCAATCTCTGGCTCGAGCGAAGGCGACTTCTGTCCTTCATGCTCTTCTTTTGTTGTCTTTTGTTGCTCCTCTACCAACTTCACAGTGTCACACGCCACCTAGACCTTAGGTGTTGCTTCTTCCTTCCTGCATTTTTCCGCCAGTTGCACCATCAACAGTTTCACCTCTTCCTTCTTCCGCTGCATAGTGGAATTCTCTGCTTCCACCACGGAGCCAGCTAGAGTGCACCACTCTGGTGGCCAAGACTCAAGGACCGCAAAGATGACATCGTTGGTCGCTAAATAGGGTAACTCGTGCCACATCTTTGTGGGGTCCTTCCGCGCCCTTATGAAGGCATGGTGGAAGTCTGCTTTGAACTCCGTGAAGCTATGAAGACTATTGTAGACCATGGGTGATAACCGTGGCTTGCAATTGATCCCCATCCTAATTTTCATCTCCATGAGCACCCAAAATATTTTGCTTTCCCTTATCCTTTGTACATCCCTGGTTGCCAAAAATGAAGCATAATTCGCTACCTCCGGAAGGTCCTGCGCAATCGTCGAGAACTGGTTATCTTCAGGCAACTCCCATGCCACCAGTACTATGGACAACAGGAGCCATGCATAATGAAATGTTTTTCCCTACTCCTATGCCTCGCAGCAGTTCTCAAGGAACTCTCCGCATAGATAGTTTGCCCAGTTGAATTGGACCCCTTCTGTGCATTGCGCTGCTAGTGCAGCCACCGATGCGGGCATCTCATCCGCGCGACACTTCTACATCACCGTTCCTGCCAATATCTATGTTGTGACCTTGACTGTAGGGTTTTTGATGCTGGAAATGGCGTACCCTCGCTTCTTCTTCTCCAGTTTAAACTTATTTTTCATGGCCTCCGTGATGGCCAAATCATCACTCTTCCCTTCTGAAATGTTTTTTGGGTATTCCCTTATGCAAGGGAGCTGTGTAATCTTATGAATCAAATGGTCTGTGATGGGGATGGGTTCCTCCAGCCATAAGCACCCATCATGCACCAAGTAGAGTAGCAACCTGATGACAAAAATGGTCACAGGGGTGGGATGATAATGCGAAACCCAGAGCAGGTTTAGCAATCCTGCCTTCTCTACACCTCTTAGCCATTTGTGCGTCTCCAACTCTATGATTCCAGCTAGCGCGTCTTTCTTATGGCACATTAGCTGCGCGGTCGTTAAATGTGGGAATTTCTCATGGTCCGAAGGTCCCAATCTTCAAATTTCAGCACGGGCACCCATCCCAAGTGTGCTCCTTCAAAAATAATGCTGTTAGGGAGTAGTTGAGTTGGAGAGAAATTTTTTTTTCATCTATATCTTTGGGCACTTTTGCTTTACCCTTCCACGGAGGAACATATGCAGGTAACCTACTGGGAGGGTCCACACCTTGTGGTTCGACTTCCTTCTCTATATCCTCCTCCTCAACTAGGATTTCTTCAAACTATTCCTCCTCATCGGCCTCCAAATTTATAGCCTTCCCCTTTTCTTCCATGGTGAGCTTAGTCCTCAACGGATTTCTAGGTGACACGCGCACCGGTACCATGGTCTGCTTGTCTTTCTTGGGTCTTGGTGTGTGTGGTGATGTAGGTATCTCAGTGACTATCCTGGTGCTCTCTGGGGCTTCCATTTCTGTAATTGCATGCACGACTTCCTCGGTAGTCATTGCTCTGGTATCCATGGCTTCTTCGGGTGCTGCCATAATGCGATTCCATGGTTCTCTCAGTGTCTTTGGCAATTGGTCAAGCAATGAATTCGCTTTCAGAAGATCGAACAAATCCCGGTTCATGAATATCTTAGCGTGCAATAGCTCAATTCTCAAATTTCCAAGTGTTGCTTGCTGGACAACCCTTTGTAATTTATAGCACCTTTTGAATTTGAATTCGACCGTCTCCCCCACATCCGGTCCATTAATGCTAGATTGGTGGCAGATTTTCAAGACTTTAGCCCATAAAGTTCGCCTTAAATGCCTGTCGCCCACTCCATTTGGTCTCAAACCAAGCATCACATCATGAATAGTGACTTTAATGGTCACTTTCCAGCTGACCCGTGCCCCAATGCAGCTACCCTCGTGCTATCATGGACCCTGTGACACTTCACTACTGCGCGTAGTCCTAACATCACGCAATCCCCGGGTAGAGTAGTTTATAGTCCCGCACCTTGTCATGCGGAAAGAGTTATTTTTGCTGACAAAACTAACCTCCCTAGGAGTCTAAGACTCTCTAGTGACAAACAAGACAATTAAGAGCAATCCTTCTCTAAACATACATTATCAATGAGAAACCAAGTGTGTTTCGATCCTACCTCAAGTCCAACGCTGTTGTAGCAGTCCAACCTCGTCGATCCAGATGAGCTCCTCCTTCACTTCAAAACCTGCATACACTAACAATCAAACGATTACATAACACCTG
>APFE031697962.1:0-27769 GCA_000404065.3 Pinus taeda | reverse complement strand
TTGGAATTAAATTTCACATAGAGAGATATATAAGTGATAAAACTTGTAAATTTATAAAGTTACCCTAACAAGGTTCACAAAATAATAGTGAATTTAGAAAATAATGTACTCAAAGAACCATGGTAGATTTATAAAAAAATGTTATAAGGAAAAATAATATTTATTATTAAAATTTGGAAAAAATATGTTATAATAATTAACAACTATTTATTTAATTAATTACTAAGAATTTAATAAGATTAAGAAATAAATATCTCTCAAACTTGTTCGTATATAATTTTGTCTAGGTGTTAAACATTTTAGCATGAATATTAATATTGTTCCGGATGGTATTAAAACATTTTATTATGAATATGATTTATCTGCGCCCTGACTCACATATAATTCTCTTAGTCCTCTAAGTTTTTATTCCTCTTGGTGTTTCAAACATTAATATACTCTTTTCAACATGTGGATTACATCTTCATATGATAAGAATGAGAGAGATGTAAGTTTTTACGCCTTTGGTGAACTTTAGTGAGAGATCCTTTTTAAAAGCTAGACTGCCATTAATAAAGTTAGAAATTCATTGTGTGTAGATTGTTAATAAGATAAAATAAGATAAAATTAAAAATAATAAATAAATAAAATATATTATATATATAAGTATCCTGAAGTATTATAATTATATAGTAGTATAAATATTATTATATAATTAAATAAAAAATTTTATTGTCTATCGCAAAGTATCCGCTTGTGAAATGTTAATGTTTAATATTTTGGTGCTTTTCTTTTCTTCTTCTACTTGCCAAATTAATGTTGGTACATATTTTTCTCTTTTTCACTTCTTTTGGTGCATACTGTTGGTTTTCCAAAGCCATTTTCTCATCACATATGCATTTCTATTCCTAAGATTGCTTTCTAATGCAATGACATGCTTCTGACTCCCCAGACACTCCACATTTTCCCTCACTGAAGCAAGATGCTCCCTGTGTTTAACACATTTCTGAGACAAGTACACTACGGAGTGGAGTGATTTATGTGCCACAAGTATTACGCAGAACAACCTCAAGGGCCAGACACTTCTCACTCTACATGTAAAATGGATCTACTTTTTATTACTAAATCTTTCTCTCCATTATCCTTATTTCATTCTTTGTGTAGTTATGGTAAATTACTTTGATGCAAATTTTCTTTCTTCTACTGTCAAGAGTTGTGGTAATTACAACATCACTTGTCTCGATGAATCCCTAATGTTTGGAGCACAAGCTTCTCATGTTTAGTTCAAGCAATTGGAGCATAAGCTTCTTCTCTTTAGTTCAAGCAAATTTTCATGAGTATCTCTTATAGTTGAAAGGATGTTTTCTTTATTGCTGTTGATGGAATTTTTGGAAAGTTTATTTAGGAGCATATTGTTCTCTGGGTATCTTTTAGTTTTCCCAAGGGGTAATGATCAATAAATCGTATTTCCTATTTTTGCTAAGTTCACTATTTGCAATGCTTTAGGGAAATTCTAGTTCTCCAATTTCGCGAATCAATGCTAATCCACGAAGGTCTAACATTATTTCTTGTTCAAGTGGGTCAAATACCTACTCTCAAGGCAGAGCATCTTCAAGTCAAACTGGAAATCCGAAATTGCAACCTTTAACATCTTCTGGTAGGTTGGCCTTGGTAGCTTGGTTAGACAAAGGCTTTGCATTCATTGGATAGGTGTAAATGTTTTCAAAGGGATGACCACTGGTCAAGCCCTCTAAATTTCAAGTCTCATTGTAGATTCTATGTTGACACTGTACACAATTTGTTGTTACATTTTTTTTGTTGAATTAAATGTGTTCATGCCCTATTCAGATTATTTTTTGTTAATTAAGCCGAGGGTTTTAGACAAGAACTTTGGCCGCTCCTTTAAATTATTAAGGACTTGCTTATTTGGTTTTATTGAACCTATTTTGTTAAGTTAAGCAAGACTTCTTGGTCCCAATAGAACTATAGTTCTCTTATTCAACTAGTTCACGAATTGTTTCCTATTTTAGTTCACATGATTATGGAAATCACTGTTAAAAAAAAAGAAATGGCTTCTCTTCAATTTCTAGTAAATTTGGTTACATTTATAATATCCCTACAACTCCTGAGTTATTGTTTATATATATATATATTGGTTATTTTCAAATGTATTCACATCTTCCGAATTCTTGTTTGTATGTTATGATTATCTCCAAATGTATTCACATTTTCCGAGTTTTTGTATATAGTTTTATGATTATTTTCCAAAGTTTGTGTGTGTGACCACATTATCTTTTCAAGTTTCTAGTATCTAGTACAATTTCCTTTCTATTGTTTCTTTATTCCTGGTGTATTTATATCATACTTAGTATAATCAATCATTACCCTATTATTTATAGTTTATTAGGTAGTTTCTCCTGCAAGGGTTTTTAATTTATTTCTTCAAGATACCAAATTGTTTAGCCCTTGGTTGCAGCCTAAGGGCCAAACTAACTGAGTCTCTGACAACTAGGACAAACCCATTAAAATAAAAAGAGTTAATGATTATACTTACTTGACAACCTACTTAGTTATTAACTATAGTATCTGCTACTATTTTTTTTCATCTTTACAAAATCACACTTTCTACATTGAACTCGAACTCAAACATATTATACAATGTACATACATTACTGTCTATATTCAAGAAAAGAAATAAACACGGTAAAATGACTAATATACTTATACTTATCTGTTGGTTATTAGTTTAGGAATAACTCAATAGGAAGAGTACCCTCCACCCTTCCAATGGGATTGACAATGACGTCTGCATTCCCCCCTTCGGCATGCCCACCCCCCGAGCTTCCAACTACTAGAACAATTTTTCCCAGCCTGAGATACTTTGCAGATCTCAAGACCTCTACCAATCTAGTCCAAAGTAGTTCTATGTGAGGTATTCCATTGGGTCCAGCACATCTCAATAATTTTCCTCTGCCTACAATCTTCACTACTCTTCTTGGTTGAATTTTCATCTTCTTTTCCTCCTCAGGAAGTTGGAAAAAAAATTAGAACCTCCTTCCTTTCCACTGAGACGTCTTTGTTTCTCAAGAAAGGAAGGCCAAGAATCACAAATGCTTAACTGTTTGGTAGTTAATTAACCTCTTCTAAAGTCTCTTCTTTTGAGTTTTCCCTATCAGATTTATAACTATCAACGAGTGCATGTACATGCATATGTAAATTACATTTATAATAGAAAATTAAATAGTTTTTCTTTCCCTTCTCTCATAATTGTTTTTAACCGAATCATTAAAATCCTCTAACAATAATTAACCATAGTTATAATAATAGAACAATTAGTTACCAATGTTGATGTACCAGGGTGTGACGTCTTACCCCTCTTCTTTGAAACATCCACATAAAGAAACATCCACATAATGCCGAGTCAAGGAAGAGACCACAAGATAGCTTCAAACATATCTAGATTCAATTTACAAGAATAATGTTACTCAATTTTCTCCACAGTTTCAAGAGGGGTATTTCTAGAACCTGCACATGAAGTCATCATTCCATCTTTCTGTATGATGACACATTAAGTCTTAGAACTGCAACCAGACCCCTTATTTCCCTGAATCATTGACTGTAGTAATCTACCAAGCATTTTGTTATCTCGTTATGGAACCCAAGATCTTTAAGAAATTCAGTCATCTAGACATCTGACAAATTGGATTATTATGATCTTATGAAGATTTCACAAAGCATTTTCACTCCCTCATCCACTGCATCTACTAATTTTTGCAATGCACTGGCTTCTTTTGCATATCCTCTAGCAGCCACATCACCTTTAAGTATGATATTAATTGTGATTTTAGCAAACTCCTGAGCCACTGGAGGAAACACAAAATAATGAGATATCCAACACAATTTTAGAACTATCAAGAATCCTCGAGCTATAAATAACCAAACGAGATATGAAGTTAATATTTCCACATCTTTGATTATCTAATGTAGTGCTAGCTTGAGTCTCTGTAAGATGGATGCCACGTACCCCCTTCTACAAGCTCTAGAAAGCGAGGCCAATGTTGCAGGATGCACACAAACCATCATGGTATGCATCTGCCACAGTCTTGTGCGGTTGGGAAATGAGGCTAGTGGTGCAAGACACATGCAAACCATGGTATGCATCTGCCATAGTCATTTGTGCAGTTGGGAAAGTGGTTAGGAAATAAATGGACTTGGGACCGAGTAGCAACCATCATTCAATTCAAATCAACAAATAATCATAACCCAATCGTCTAACAAAAGGTTGAATGGAACATATTATGAAACAAAGGTAGATAAGAGAGTTCTTTTAAGAAAGAAACACCTTACAAATAAGAGATTTTTTCAGAAAGAAACACCTTACAACGTAACTGATACTTAACAAATTGCTATTTTATTAAACATAAAAGAAGTTGATCATATTATATGCGTCCATTGGTGCGTAATGTTAAAACCTTTTAACAATTTTAGAAAATATATGTATATAAACATTGAAGAGAAAAGGAAAATATAATCCTAAGCACTCTCAGTTCAACAATGAGGTTGATGCAAATTTTATGAGTAAAAAACATTAACATTTATCTAAACATACTCCATCTAAGATCAGTGAATGAAAAAAAAACTATAGAACCTATGAAACCCTCGTAATTGTGGGTATTTATCTATTTTTCATAGCAATATTTACGTTTAAAGAGTAATAAAGAAAACCTCAGGAACATGATATCACTAACTATATACATAATTATATAAAAAAATAAATATAATTTCAAGTTCCTCATTACATCTTTTTATTTATTCTCAGTATAACTCATATTTACATATAAAAAAATATTGATTTCTCTATTAAATTGCACTTCACTTAATCGAAAAATTAGAAGAGACTTTTTAAAGTGCTACAAATAATGGAAATAATGTTAAAGTGGATATTAATGAGGCAGAAGAGTCTGCATTAATATTACAAAGCATTTAGAAAGACACATTTATTTTCAAAAACTTCAATATATTAATAATTTTTAATTGCCTTTTATGACATTCTTCTTTTGCAATTAATTAATTAATATTATTATTGTTTATGTAAGGAGTTTTAATTCAAAATTTAAGGTTAAATTATTTACCTAAGAATGTGTAAAAAAAAATCAGGTTTATTACTACAAGAAAATATCATGTTCACGAAAGTGATAATGATCTCTTATTGTACTTTCAGTAGTAGCATAATGGAAATGCATTTAAATTATAATTAGTACATCGCTTAAAATAAATATAACTATGATTTTAACTAATAAATGGTAATTTTATAAAAAGATTAATATTATCTTTATTTATTCATTATTATAAAAAATGCCTAATATGTTAGCATAAAAGAAATAATAATAAAATAAAATTCATAACACTAATGAAGCATACAAGTATCGCATCAACGCAAAGGTTTAGAGTGGGGAGTCCTATCATAGCAAGAAAAACTCACTTTGAAAATTATGTTTATTAGATCACAAATAATCTAGTACATGAATAGAGATATGACCTTTAATAACAATTTAGTATGGTGGATATCTTTGTCCAAGCCCAATAATTCAGTATTCATAACATGATCACATATGATACTCATTTACACTTACAATGTCGATGATGCTTATGATACCCTAAATGCTTAAGGATCTGAGGACACTGAACCGAGGACATTGAGAATACATAAGACATTGAATAAATTAGGTATACTTGGGAAACCTATGTTGAGTGATATGCAAACTATCTTACATATCATGGATATTGTTGTTTACGATTTTAGATAATATTCTCACACTAATCCCACTATAAAGTAATTGGTCTTGATAAAAACAATAGGTAAATAAAAGGGGTGGTACTTGTGTTTCTTCTAAATCTCCAAATTATATTAAGAACCAAAATAACGTTGAATGAGAAAGTCCTTGAAGAAAAGAATGGAGGATATACTCAATATTGGTGCCATGTTAATATCTCTCTTGGTGTATGCTGGGATGAAAGAAAGTAAGTCATTTTTCTTGAGTGACTTACACATTCAAACAAAGTGATATTGATACTTCTATGTGCAACAATTTGTTTCAAAATATCTTCTTAAATTCTTGTTAGCACAAACTCAATTTAGATATAATGAAAAGTAAGCCTAAAACTGTGATATTGATACTTCTATGTACAACAATTTGTTTCAAAATATCTTCTTAAATTCTTGTTAGCACAAACTCAATTTAGATATAATGAAAAGTAAGCCTAAAACCACCGTATAAAATCATTTAAAAAAAAAAAACATCATTATGAATGATAGAGTTCAAGGGATGTAGGGGGGGAGGAAATGGTGCATGAGGGGAAAATGATATTGTTAAATCAAGGGTATTATAAAAGGTGGAGAATGTGTTTATCCAATACTCTCACACACATGGTTTATCCTTCCCAAGACACACTCTACAACAAATAACAATCCAAACTCCAAATATTGTAGTTAGCTAACAAAAGGCCACTTACAAAAGAAGAAAAAGTCAATGCAACAAGTCATTTCTTATTATATTTATAGTTTCCATGGATTCCTCTAGGCTTGAGAAACATGACAAGAAGGATTCAATATGTATTGATCTTAAACCATGTACAAAACACTAAGTAAATGCATGTTGTTGATGAAAAGGCTCATGTCAAAATCCTTTGATTATGTGTTTTCATATAATAACAATAAAGATCCTTTGATTTTATTATTAATCTACAACTAAGTGTCATCACTATTATAGGTAATAGTAGTGTGATGCTCAAAACTTAAGTATATTCACATTAAACTGATTAATTGATTTAGATATTCTAATTTTCAATTAGTGCATTGAGAGTCTGTTGATATCCTTCCTTCGACCAAGGTATTTGTTGGTTTTTGGTGGACCAATGATTATATAAGATCCCCTTCATACATGAGGTCAAGAAGGTATAATAAGGATGAAATACATCATAGTTTATCTCATTTCATGGTTTTAATAATGTCATGAGAAGAGGGGACCCAATGGAGGGAGAGTAATGGAAAATGATTACACCCACAAAAAAATTCAATATAAATATCTCCTTCATGATTTAATAGTTCCCATGTTCATATTGAAGTTAAAATCATGATATTTCATAAAGGAGAATCATGTATTCACAAAGGAGACTATACCTAACTACATTAGACGAATCCTGACTTAGCTAAGAGACCCATTCTTAAATGCATCATTTTTAGACTCCATCAATATTTATGTTACCATAAATGGAGTAATGTTTTCAACTATAGAAGTGAATTTCTCATGAGTTGGTTGAGATATGTGAATCCATTTAAAACTAACATGTGAATTATCTAGGTCTCAAAAGGCTAGGTTTACCACTATTTTGTAACATTCCTTCCCACCTCCTTGGTCTTCCTAGGCTGATGGGAGGTGTTACTTGCAACTAATCCAACTTCCATGGTATCACTATGGAAATGGGATTGCAAAATATTCTACTCCTCCAAAGTTTGTGGAATTTAACTTTGTACAACACCATCAAATTCATCTCATTTAAAGATTTCTGGGATATAAAGTTTCACCCCAATCCAATCTTTGGATTGAAATTTATGCCCTTTCGAATATTTTCCAACTAACCATTACCACATCAACAACTCGACGTCACAGGGAAACCAAGTGTGATTAACATGATCCTGCCATGTTTGCATAACACCTTCATGGCATTCTCGCAACTAATGGTCATTCATCTGTGGCACTTTCCAATCATTAAAATGCACGTGGCATAGGACCTTAACCTTCGTGAAAAGAAAAGAATCCCTTCATATCTAGTTGTAGAAGACATCTGAGTGTGCACAATGTTTGCAATTGGAAAAACTCCCAGACTCTGAGATCCCTAGATATATCTGGATCACTTCAACTCCATGCTCTTATGCAGATCTATCCCAAATCTTGGGTTCTATGCATTCATGCCTTTTCCTCAACTTGGGATGTCCCAGATCCCTAGACACATATGCCTCTCATGATAATGGCCAACCTTTTGGAAATAATTTATGGAATGCACACATTCCAATCACACAAAATCTGTCTCTAAGCCTTTAGAATCTCAAATGAGTCTCACTTGAATTACCCCATTTTTCCTTGTTTTTATTCAAGTCATCCAGGTTACTCCCCAAATCTGGTGCACTCACAAAAGTGCACAAATACAAATGCCCTGAATGTCAAGACTTTCAAATGTATCCACCAAAATTGAAAAGCATCTAACCTAGATACAAATCACCACCAAGGACTTATCCAACCCTAGATATAAGTTTGGCTCTCTACAATACTTTATACTTAGAAATGTTGAGGATTTGAGGGACTTTTCTCAGGGTTTCCTTGAATTATAAGATTTCCCATAACACCAATATTCACATGAATGAAACCTGAATTTCAAAACTAACATTATATTTATCTTTTCATGTCCATAATACATTAATGCAACTACTAGTGTGTCCACTAACATGCAGAAAATAAATCCAAGCCCCGACTACATTACTGTGCAACTTAAATATATCAACAAAAACACTTCCTACCCCAAAATAGGTACTTCACATTCCTATTAGAACAACCAATAAACCATATGTTGCAGTAAAAAGACCATCAATAGTCTTAATCAATCAAACATACATGACCATGTCAAACAATGGAATTTATACATTATAACAGTTAACTAAACACATTTAGCATTCATAAGATCATGCACTAACTTTGTAGCTCAGGTACAGATCAACAAACACAAGTTCTGCATGCCC
The DNA here is from genome assembly GCA_000404065.3 of Pinus taeda. Classification (NCBI taxonomy): domain Eukaryota; kingdom Viridiplantae; phylum Streptophyta; class Pinopsida; order Pinales; family Pinaceae; genus Pinus; species Pinus taeda. The sequence goes on along the minus strand of APFE031697962.1, from coordinate 18,996 downwards.
CTAAAAAATATGAGACATTCACATAAGTATTTTATTGTAGACATTTAGAATCACACATTCTACCATGTATAGTACTAATATATCAATTTTCATAATCATGAAGATATCATTCACCATTTATAGTTTCGACATATGTACAAGCAAGCATACTTACCTGATTAGCTTAAATAACTAGCAGTTAAGGGAGGGATTTCAACTCTCCACCCAACCAGAGGTCAACTACATTACAATATTTCTTGTTGTTGTCCTCCCCCAAACCAAATTCATATACTGAGGAGTTAAGTTCTCTAGGGAACTTACACCAATACAATTCAACCAAATTTCATTGGAATCTAGAACCCACAATGTCTCCACCCAATCAAACACTTCAAGGAATCTAGAGCACACAGTGCTCCAACCAACAATCACTTCAGGGTATATATATCATACAATGTTCCACTTAAAAATCACTACAAGAATCTGGAACCCACATTGTCTCCACCTGATTCACACCATAGGAATCCAAAGTCCACAGTGTCTCCACCTATAACCCGGAAGGAATCCAAAGCACACCATGCCTCCAGCTGATAGGTTTCACAGGGATCCAAATTCCACCCTCAAGGTCTCCACCTATGGAATGCCACAAGAAGTACCAAAGTATGTAGTGTCTCCACCGGTTGGGTAGGAATCCAGAGTCCACTATTACTCCACCTTCTCAACACAACAACCTTCGGCTTTACACCACACTCCTCAAAATGCTTTCAAGCATGTCCATACACTATGATTTCGGCCTTTTCTTTCAACAAATTCTCTTAAATTTCCCCTTACACATCTAAGAGTATCTGCTTTATTTATATGATTTTGCATAACTATGCTCGATGTGTGTGTCTTTGAGCATTCCCTCTCTCTTCCTACCACCACCAATGCTTTCACCCTTTCACACCGTATGTGTTGACTTCCAAAACATGTCTTGTGAGCCAAGGATTATATGTGTTTATGTGTCCTTTACTACATACTACCCTATACTTTTATTCAATGCTTGCACCATAAATACCATTAATCCATCAGCGAGATATGTGATAACATAAATGCACTGGATTAGGTTTACAAGCAACTGCTTCTCCTTGGACCTCTGAATCCATGTACACTCCTTTAGCCAATCATTATTTATATTTCCAAATTATTTACATGAATTATGATTCATAGTGACATTTATAAGAGGGCTAACAAAAAGAGTTGTCGCAAAACCCACCCACTTAGAGGAACAATGTCCTCAATGTTCTACACCCAAACACAAAATTTTACAATGAGCATTATATACACAACTCTTTTCACATTCATTACACCATAAAAAAAAATGGGTATGATACCCTCATATGATCAGCCATCTCCCAAGTGGCTTCATCTATTCTAAATTTCCTCAACTAAACCTCGACCTACTCAATTACTCGATCCCAGAGTATGATCTTCCTTTGATCCAAAATGCACATTGGCTCTAGCTAGAATTCTCCCCTAGATTCCACCTATCTCAGAGTCCAATGAACAACATGATCAACATCATGTACATACTTTTTAAGTAAATAAATATGGAAAAAATCATGTGCTTTCATTGTGAGTGGCAAGGCTAGTATGTAAACCACTAGCCACACTCTTTCTATGATCTAAAATGGTCCACAAAATCTTGGTGCTAACATAGCACAAGATCTAATTATCTATGAACTCTTCCTTGGTCTAACATAGAAGTAGACAAGTTCCCCCACTTGAAATTCCTTGTGTATTCACTGTTGATCTACATAGCTCTTTTGCCTATTTTAAGCTATTTTCATGTTCTTCCCAGTAGAAAATTCTTCTTGTTCCATTTCCTTCAGCATATTAGGTGAAATATGCACCCTTTTCACTAGATCATTCTGGCTTATAGGTGTATTACATGTTCTTCCATATAGAGCCTCACATTGACTCATTTTTAATGATTCATGGTACCCATTTTTATACGAAAATTCTACCAAAGGTAGAAAATCTTCCCACCTCTTAGGTTTATGCATGACATGCATTCATAGCATGTCTTCTAGTACCATGTTTACTCTTTTAGTCTATCCATCTATTTGAGGATGATATGTTGTACTAAATGCTAACTCTGTCCCAAATCCAACAAGTAGTGCTTTCCAAAATCTTGAGGTGAATTTGGCATCCCTATTCGAGATGATCTTCTTGGATACACCATGCAATTGAAATATTTATTTCATGAAAGTCTAAACAATATCACTGCCTTGTGGGTGGACTAGACAACTATAAGATGAGCTACCTTACTCAGCTTTTCCACCAGTACCACTATGGCATCATGTTTTCTACATGTCCTTGGTAATGTTGTGATGAAATCCATGTAAATGAATTCCCACTTGCATGCAGGATAGGGATTGGTTGTAAAAATCTCATTGGCTTTCTACACCCACTTTCACTTGTTGGCACTCAAAGCACTTAGCAATGTACTTAGAAACACCCTTTTTCATGCTTATCCAATACTACATATTTTTCATAGCTATTATCATTTTTTGATAGCTAGGATGATTGGAATACAGTTTTTTATGAAACTCATTAGGGATGAGCTTCTTCAAGTCACCCATACAAGGTATATGCCATCTACCTTTGAATTTTAACATACCTTCATCTATGAGTGAGTAAGTCTTACTCAATGCTCCTTTTGGCTTTCGTTGCAAGCATTCCTTCACTTGATGGTAATGCTCATCCTGATGTATTGCCTCTAATCCTTTCCATAAGATCAACCTCATAAGTACCGATGGCTACCACATGAGCCACCTACACCCTCCTACAAAGTGCATCTACCACTTTGTTTTCCTTGTCTTTGATATATTTTATTTCAAAATAAAATTGACTAATCATGGCTAGCCACCTAACAATCTTGCATTTAGCTTAGGTTGGTCAAATAAATACCTCAACCCTCCATGATTTGAATTTAAAACAAACCTCCTTCTTAGAAAATAGTTCCTCCACACTTTCAATCTATACACTATTGTTTTAGCTCCAAGTCACGAGTGACATAGTTTTGCTCATGCTCATTCAACTTCCTTGACTCATAACAAATTACTTGTCCCTCTTACATTAGGACTCCACTGAGCCATTCCTTGCAGACATCTGTGCCAACCACAAACTCCTTTTCTGGGTTTGTGATTCTCAATATTGGTGCTTGTGTTAGATGTTTTAATTCCTCAAAATTGGTTACACACTGTAGTGTGCATTATAATTTAATTCCTTTTCTCTACAATGTCATGATTGGATCTCCAATGTTGGAGAAGTTCCGAATGAATATCTGGTAATACCCAGCTAGTCCCATAAAGGATCTAACTTTGTCACATTCTGAGGAGTACGCCACTTCATGATGGTTTAGATCTTCACACAATCTACTACAACTCCTTCCTTGAAAACAATGTGTCCCAAGTATTGAACTTGTAAGTGAAAGAAACCACATTTGTTGAACTTGGCATAAAGCTTGTGTTTTATCAGCAATTGTAAAATTGATGCCAATAGTTCCTTATGTTTTTCTTTGGTCTTAAAATAAATCAAAATATCATCTAAAAAACTAACACAAACTTGTCCAAATATTAACTAAAAATATTATTCATTAAACACATAAACATGATTAGAACATATTATATTATATTATATTATATATTATAATATTAATATTATAATATCATTTATTATTAATATTATAAAAATTTATTACTTTTATGTAAAATTATTATATTATTTAAATATACTAATAATTTTTAATAATATCATTTAATGAAAACTTAAATTTTAATATATAAATAAAATTTTAAAATTATTTTTCAATATGATTATTAATTTCTTTATATAATAATAATTTTAAATTTTTTATGTATAATTGTCCTATTAATAGAAAAACGATAAATAATAAAATTGATAAACAGAAAGAACTTAAATATAAAATTAATAAGTCAGACTAGTTTAATAATTCTTATTATAATACAATATATAAAATTAATACGTCAAACTAGTTTAATAATTCTTATTATAATACAATATCTAAAAGGTTAAATGTAGAAAAATAATTGTCATCTTAACCATAATCAAATGTCGTATAATCATAAAATAAAACGGCATACACAAGTTGAAATTTAATAATTTATTAGCGTGGGCAATGTACGATCTTAAAATATTCCAAAAAGCCCTTCATTAATTTTATTTGGATTAAATCATGTCTCTAAAATCAAATAAAAGCAAAGATACCAAAGCAAAAGACATTTAATTTATTCCTTTAGCTAATAAAAGTAAAAATAGTGGGCATGAAAGAAAATATATGCCCTAAAAGGAATTCGTCCATGTCTTCATGGTCCTTTACACAAGGGGAATCAGACTAGTGCCTTTTGTATTACTATACTATTGGTTTTATGCGGGGCCACTCCAACTCTACTTTATACACTGTCAAATGTTGAATAAGCGGACGACCCGTTATAGAATATATATATATATTTTTACAAATTCGGCTGCTGGTTGTATTCAAAAAAAAGATAGGGAGGCTAAGCTCCAGTATTACATGAGTAGAGCTCACAGGATGAGCTTGGAACTGGATTACATTAAAGCATTCTGCTAAATTGCTTTCATTTTCAACTTGAAAAGTACTGACACGGGAATAGATTTGGACAAACTGAAAAAGAAGTAAACAAACTTTAAAAAACATCTAATCTATACTTATGTGACTGATCTGTCGAGCAGTGGACTCTTCAGGTTTGTCGTCAGCGCTGACTTGCTTCAAGCTTGACGACCTTGTTGGAGCTGCATTTTTCTTTTCTGTTGTTCCGTTTTTCCTGCTGTTCCTTTTCTGTTGTTCCGTTTTTTTTGCTGTTCCTTTTTCACTGTTCCTTTCCTGTTGTTCCTTTAGATCGGTTGTTCCTTTAGCAGTGATTATCCTAGTAGCGGAATCAATTTTCTCATCCAAGAGGCGCTGATGCGTTTTGATTTGCTCAAGTTCTTCCTACAAGTCTCGACAATGAAGACAATCTTCGTTGCGGGCCCTCTAGAGGTCCTTGGCTCTATCATGAAGAAATGCTGAAATACTGCTCCAGCAAGTTGTAACCGACGAGACAGTGAAAACCAAACAAGGGATCTGAAGAGCAGAGAAGAGGGAGGAAAGAGGGCTCAGAGAATTGAGAGCAGAGCAATAAGAAATTTCAGAAAAAGTAAAGTCTGATGCTGAAGAAAATAAGGAGGAGGCATGATTATAGGAGATTAGAATATGAAGTAGGGAAGAAGCGATCCTTGGCAACATAGGCTTGAAAGGAAGTACTTTGAGCGGAGAAGGGATAGAAAAATAGGGAGGAGAGAACAAAGGCCATCGACTCCCGAGAAGAGCAGAAGTATAGCATCGGGCAAGGAAGAGACTGCGTAAGGAGGAGAGAGCAATGGGGGAAAAAGGAAAACTGTCGCTAAAAGAAATAATCAGGAGAGCAGCGGAACGAGTGAAGATGGGAAGGGAGACTTGGGAATGAAGAGGGAGCATCCTGGTATAAGTAGCAAACGAGCAATGAGGCGTGAAGCACTGAATCACGTGGAGGGAGCTGAGGCGATCACAGGTTCCACAGGGGTAACATGAATTCACAAAAGAAGAGGATTCTGCAGTGAGAAAAGGGGGGATTTCCGGCGGCATAGAGCAGATAACCTCGGGACTGTTTTGGATTTGGTCAGGCTACGCCCTGAGAAAAATGCGAGTCACTAGATATGACAAATTTTCACAAATCATGGGAATCATGGAAGAAATTGAAATAGGTCCTCATTGTTATAGAGGATATTTCCTTTTGGCCATATGCATGCTTGACTGGTGCATTTATCAGCTTCTTGAGTGATGGTACAAAGGATATGGTAAAATTGAAAATCCTGAGCTTGATTGATCATGACTTGGCATCTGCTGATGGTTTACTGTAAGAAGATATTGGAGGTTTTTCGCTTGCTAGTCATTAAATTAATAATGATAGTAGAATCGCCGAAGATCATAGCTTTCTGGATTCCCTGAATCTGTAGTTGAAGTATTCCTTGATAGAGTGCTAGAGCCTCTGCTCTGTTGTTTGAAAGGATCCCTAATCCCCACTCGAAGGTGACTAAGGGTTTTCCATTGGGATTGTAGATAATGCCTCCTGCTCCTGCTGCTCCCGTATTTGATTTGGAGGCATCGTCAAAGAACAAAGAGTGGGTGTTCCTTGTGCGGAGCCATTTGTTGAAATCGTCCTACTTTAGTTGAATTTTCCAGTTTTGACTGTGAGTACTGCCCAAGTTGTTGCAGATTTTCATTGTTGGATGGATATTAATCTTATCTATCAGGCTCCTTATGAAATCTTTTTCTTCATCCCAAAGACTTCCTATGTCAATTTTTTTTGTGCTCTTAGATGCGATGGTTTCTATCGCAAGGCTTTTAGCCTTGCTACAGAGATGCATGATTGAGGTCTCTTTATCTTTAAAGATATTGTTGTTCCTGGCTATCCAGATCCTCCATAAGAGGGCCAATGGGAGAGAATCCCACACTCTCTTGGCAATGTTGTTCTTCATGGATTGCCAGGGGTAGTTTTTTTTTCCAGTTGTTAAGGACTTCCCTAATGGAAAGCTGAGTGTTCCAGATGGGAGGCGCGATTGGGTTAATGCTATTCCAACAAGCAAAAGAAAAGGGGCACGAAATGAAGAGGTGCTGGATAGACTCCCCTGCTTCTTGGCAATTAGGGTATCTGGAAGGTCCAACACCTCTTTTTTTAAGATTCTCTGCAGTGAGAGTTTTTTCTTTTAAAAGGGTCCACATAAAGAATTTCACCTTAGGGATGGCTTCTGATTTCCACACTGTTTTCCAATGCATCCATGTTGGTGCCGGGTAGTCCCTGTTGCGTAGATAATCATAGACTGCTTGTGTTGAGTAGCTGGTGCCAGTGGGGTCCCATCGGAATTCGTCCTTGCCATTTTCAATTGTAGGAGCAATGTTGTGAAGATGTTTCTGGAAGTTGTCAAGGTTCTCTTTGAGGTGTTGAGGGATGGGAGGAAGGCTCCATCTCTTCCAAGTATGGGTGATTGCGTCCCATTGTGTAATTTTATCTAAACTATGTATTCCTTTGCTTTGAAGAAAGAGAATTATTGAAGTCATACCTGGAAGACTACAAATTGGCTGATTCCCCATAATTTTATCAGTGCCAATGTTGATTTTGCTGCCACCTTTGGGCACCTTGGAGACATTTTGAGCCATAAAGGAGATGGCTTTTTTATAGAGTTTCCATATCCTTGTGCTGTTTCTGTTGGGTATTTCAGTTGTAAGCAGTTGCTGCCTTGGGTGACTGAGGTATTTGGCCTCCAAAACTTTTTTCCACCAAGCTGATTGGTCTTCGATAAGCCTCCAGATTATCTTTCCGCCAAAGGCTGAATTTGTAAGTGTTGGATATATTATTCCAAGACCTCTTTTTTCTTGGTTTTGAATGACTTGTTTCCATACAACCAAGTTGAATTTTCTCCTTTCGTTTTTCCCTCCCTGCCAAAGGAGAAATCTGAGAACACTGTCCATTTTGTGGTGAAATGAAGTTGGAGCTTGGGCAAGGGAGAATTGATAAAGAGGAACAGAGGAAAGGCCCGATTTGAGGAGCACCAATTGCCCAGCTGGGTTGAGCCAAGTGGTTCCCCACTTTTGGACTTTTCTTTTCATTTTATCTAAAGTTAATTCCCAAACATCAGGTCTTGCATTTCCTATACTCACTGGCATTCCCAAATAGCTGAAATGATCCCAGTTTAACTTGCAAGGCACACCAAATATGCTGGCAGTGCTTTGAAGAGTTTGAGCTGAGGCGTTCCATCCATAAATACAACTTTTGAAGTGATTAATCATTCCCCTTGAATATCTCATGAATTTGTCTAATAAAGATTTGAATCTTCGAGCTATGATTGCGGACGCCCCTCCAATCAGCAGGGTAGCATCAGCAAATTGGGAGTGATTGATTTTTTTCACTCCATCTTCAAATTTAATACCAGTGATGAGGCCTGTTTGTCGCTTATGGTCAAGGGCACAACTGAAAGACTCGGCCATTAAGAGGAAAAGGTAGGGAGATAATGGACATCCTTGCCGTAATCCTCTTGAGGATCGAAAGGTGGGGCCGGGTCTGTCGTTGATAAGAGGAGCTATCGAAGGGCCAGAGATACAAGCTCTTATGATATCAATAAAAGAGGAAGAGAAGCCCATTTTTTGAAGAACAACAAATAGAAAGGAGTGTTTAACCCTGTCAAAGGCATTTGCCAAGTCCAATTTTAGAATGAAGCCCTTTTCATTCCTAGAATGGCTTGAGTGACTGGCTTCCTGGACTAAGAGAATATAATCTGAAATTTGCCTGTTAGCCATAAAGCCACCTTGATTTTCAGAGATTATCATAGGCAATAGAGGTTTGAGACGAGAAGCAAGGAATTTTGTGAAGATTTTATATGAAGAGTTACATAATGATATTGGTTGGAAACGAGAAAAATTTGAGGGGCGGTTCTCCTTTGGAATGAGGGCCAGATGTGTTGAATTTGTATAGCCTCCTATTTTGTTTTTCCTCTGTATCCATTTGAAGTATTTGATGAGGTCCTTTTTGATCATTTCCCAATATTCCCTATAAAAACAAATAGGGAAGTCGTCCAGCCCTATAGCCTTGTCTGGCTGGAGGCCCCAAATTGCTTCATTGAATTCTTCTTCTTTTATTTCTTCTGCCAACCTTTCATTTGTTTCTGCTGCAATCTTTTTTGGCAGATGTTGTAGGAGGTCAGCATAGTTTTCGTCCTCCCTTGTTTCAGTTAGGAGCTCTTTGAAATGGTCCGAGGCAGCACTTTTGATGGCTGTTTGGTCATTATGTTGAGTGCCTGCGTTATCTATGATAGCTGTTATATTATTTCTTATTTACCGAATAGTGGCTTGCTTATGGAAAAAAGTTGTGTTCTTATCTCCGCTTTTCAACCAAGTCTGCCTTGACTTTATTCGCCATTTTTCTTCCTCTTCTCTTCTGATATTGTATAGCTAGCTCTAAAGATTTTCTTCTTGATTTTTTTCAGCCTGATAATATTCTTGTTTTTATATTGCATGGTGAAGTTCTTCAATTTTGGCTTTCACTTCTCTTTTTTTTTTTTTTCTCTGGCTCTTTATATTGCATTTTGGCCCAACTCTTGAGAGTATTCTTCACATTTTTGAGTTTGCTTTCCCAGATAAAGCTTGGATATCCTTCAACATGTTGACACCAAGTTTGCTAGACCAACTCTTTCGCTGTTTTGAAGTCATTCCATATAGGATTGTATTTAAAAGGAAGAGGGCCCAGAGGGCAGTGAGATTCAAGAGCTAAGGTAGTGGGATAATGATCTGAAGCAACAAAAGGGAGGATGGAAGCATTGACAGCTGAAAAGGTGGAAAGGAGGAAAATATTTACCAGGATTCGCTCGAGCCTTTTCATAATATTGTTTCTCCCCAATATGCAATTGCTCCAGGTGTATTTACGATTTTTTGGGATGATATCGACAAGATCACCATGTTGCATTATGTTTTCCAACTGATTTCTAAAAGGATCTGGGGTGAAGTTGCCTCCACGTTTTTCATTAGCATGTAAAATGAGATGTAAGTCACCCCCTAAAATGATGTTGTTGTTGTCTTCTTCTGCTATGTTATTGCTGAGGGAATCCCAACAAACTTCTTTGTCCCTATAATGATTCGGGGCATAAACATTGTAAATTACAATCTGTTGACTACTCATAATGTTCTGCAAGACTATCTTAACCCAATGCTGTTCTACTATTTCTGCTGTGTCGTTCCATTCGTCCTGAAGCCAAAGTGTAGCAATTCCGCCTAAGGCTCCTATAGAATCACATATACATCCTTTGTAGCGCTTCTGCTATTCAATAATATTGTTCATTTATGGCTGTCTCTGTTTTGTTTCTTGCAATAAAACAATGGTTGACTTCTCTTGGTTAATAAGATCCTTTAAGGCATTTAATTTGGAGGGGTGCCCTAGTCCCCTATTGTTCCATGAGAGAATTTTTATCATTTCAAATAAGAGATGCAAGGAGTTGCTCTCCCTGCCTTGTCTTTGTTTGCTGTGTCTTTGTCTATTGGTCCTTGAATATATGATTAAATGGGGTTTTGGAGCCCCAATGCTATGTATTTTTGCACATTCTCATCCCTGTGCTGTTTAACAGACTTTCTTCCAGGCTTCTTTTGGCTCTCTAGAGTGGATCCATGCTCCTTAGAATTGCTTCTGGTGATTCTGAGAGGGGGAAGATCAGACTAGAGGGAGGAGGAAATGACCTGGGGAAGGGGAGAAGAGGGAGGATCAGATTGAATCAAGAGAGCAGGGGATTCCTTAGGAAGAGAGAGGATATGAAAGGGATTGGAGGAGGGAGAGGAAAGAAGGGGATCTAGCTGGCGGACAGAGGATATGGGTGGTTGTGGAGAAGAAGGGGGAGGAAATGAAGGTGGGGGAGAAGAGATAGGAGAGATGGGAGAGATGGGGGGAGGTCAAGAGGAAGGACCAGCTTCATTGGTTAGTTTAGGGTTAGGGGCTGTCTTCTTTTTTAACGGTTTCCCATTGTTCTTCTTGTGGGGTATTTTCTACATTAGAAAGTTTAGTGCAATGATTAGCAAAGTGGTCGTACTCGTGACATACCTTGCACTTGAAGGGAATCTGCTCATAATCAAGTTGCTGAATGTGCGTCCAGTTGTCAACCTTGAGTTCGATGGCTTCTGGCAGGCCTTTGCCCAAATCAACTTCTACACAGATGCGAGCACAAGCTTGCATGTTATCTTTCAGCTCACTTCGATCAATGTATTTCCCAATAGCATTCCCAATAACACAAACTAATTCGTCTTCCCAGCAATGCAAGGGGAGGTGAGGAAGATGGACCCAAACAGGGACCGCATTGGGAATATCAAGCTCCGGGTCAAAATCCAGAGTCCATTTGTTTAAATACAAACCTCTGGAATCCATGAAATAAGGCCCATTACGGAAGATTAAATCCTTGTCTTCCTTTGTCTCAAACTGAAATGTAAAATATCCCTTTCCACAAAATTTGATAGAGATTTTCCCTTGAATTTTTTATGTCCAATTCCTTTCCACCCACCTCTGGACTGTTTTTGGAGAGGGCCAGAGTCTTGTAAATTGCCCAATAAGTCCTTTTTTAGCCAGGGCAAGAGTAGCCATTCTAGGAAAAGTTGGAGGGAGAGAGACTTCCTGTAACCCATCAAGTTTTCTCACAAATTTTGAGACTGTAGGGCGAGCTCGTTGAGGAGGCATGGATTTGATCAAAGCAGAGAAGGCGTGTTGGAGAGCTACCTCCTTCGGTAGAGCCTCCGGAGGGGCCATTCCGAGCGGTCGAAGTGCGATTCAAACATAATGTTGCAGGCGACGGCGGGAGCTGACCTGTTATAGAATATTATTACATATAGATAAAAGATTAAATTAGGAAGACAAAACAAATCTTAAGTATATTATTCATTATTTATTTTTATTTTTAAATTATGGTATTTTTATTCCTACAAAATAATATAATAAATTTATAAAGAATATCATAAAGAAGAATGATATTTAATATTGATGATCATGATGGTGGTTAACGTCTACTAAAACTAAATTTTGGCCTATCCGACTTAAAGAAAAGAATTACTTAGTTTGATTTAAGATTTTATTCCTATGCTCAAAAAGTCCCGAGCTCACATTAATTTTGACATTGTAAAAGACTAGGAAGGTCAGTATTGCAACAAAGATTATGAAACTGAGATCATATGTGTTTGTACGAGAGGCACTCTAAAAAAAAGTGATTTTCATTCTCGATATTCATATTGTCAGAGAAATGGAAAATCCTTTCTATCCATAATATTTTAAAAACACTTAATTACTTATTTAATTAATCACTTGTGATTTAATAATATATAATGATAAAATACCTTTGATGTTTTGTGTTCATAAATATTTGTTAAAAGTATCTTCTATTATATATAAAGTCATATTAGATCTTTATCCCCTAGTTCCTCCTCTCTTTGGTTTTTTTCTCTCGAATTAAAGCTTTAGAAAAATGAATATGATTATTTCCTTGGAATTTCAAATAATTACTTGACCAACCACATTTGGGATTATATCTCATATGTAAAGCTTAATAAGTAAGTCAAATTGTAAGTTTAGGAAGCTAGAGTGAGAAGGTTTTAATCTATATTAATTTTCTGTGCGAAAGGTTGTTTAAGAGAGAAGATCACTTACAATGTTATGTTATTTATATAAGACATTAATGTTTAAAATGAATAATGTGTACATATCTTATTACTATATGTTAAATTTGTTCAAAATATGATTATATATTTTTATTTTTTAATTAGAAAATGTTGTTGGCACAAAAAAAATGTTTGCATCATCTGTCCATAATTCATGAAATAGAAAGAAAGTTGAACATACAATATATATTCATTGTTAGTTAATATTAAAATATTTGATAATCTTTGAGGCGATTGGTGTACACAAATACAGGAAATGATATGGAAATGAAAAAGAAAAGAGAAACATGATACTTGCAATACTTTTGATAAATTTATTTTATGGTTTTTATATTAAATTTATGCTTGGAAAGTTAAATGGGACAAGTGACGTGATGTGAGGATGTAAATATTTATTTTGATTAAATAAAATGACAATTTGTTTTTATGTGTTAATATTTTTGAAAATATGTTAAAGACTATCATGTGCAATTAGACTCCTGACTACTAAGAAAATATTTGGAATCAATTATGCACAAGAATGGGCAGGAACAAAAGAAGAAAATCATCCTTTTTCCATTCAGTTGAACTTTCAGCAAGAACAAACCACTAAGAAATTTATGATTGGAGATATATGTCATGGGGTGGAGCCCGTGTAAAGAGAACACATGAGATGAAGACAAATTTATTTAAGAAAGGCTAGTGCGAGAGAAATATTGGACCTGAACCCAAGAAACCAACAAGACACTACTAAAGGGTTATGGAGGAGAAATTAAAAAAATGTTCCTACATTGTTTTCTAGGCAGAGAGGAGTAGATCTTGGAGAGAACTAAATGAGAAACTTAGTTCGTGGTTGGGAGGAATGTAGAAGCCTTTAATACATTTCCTAGAAGACTTTAGATAAGTATATGAATGTCTTGATTAAAACTGTGATTAATTGGATTATTCTGACTATTTTGGTTTAGGAAAGGATGCAATAGATTTCTATTGTGATTTTAAATGATTTTGGTACTACAGAAGAATAAATGGGAAAGTCATATGCGAGAGAGAGAGAGAGAGAGAGAGAGAGAGAGAGAGAGAGAGAGAGGTGTTTTTCCTGTTTTTGTTAGAGGTAGATGGAAAGTACCAGATGGTAAGGACAATGTTATACATAGATCCTATATGTGAATATTAACGTTTACTAATATTAATGTCTAATTATGTACATAGTGGAATAAAATAACTATATGTACATAACTATATAACAATGGCAAAGAAAGTAGGAATTATGCCCAGGTTAGTTGTTGCAGGTCCTAACATGAATGAAACCTTATTCATAGGTTAAAGAATATGCAATCCTAGAGAAAGAATGACACGGATTAGAGAAACCTGAAGTGACCCCCCATGATAAGAGTCCACTAGGCCTCTAGCCTAGTAGTATATTTTACTAAATTATAGTTTTGTAGTCCATATATACACACAAATACTAATAACAAATCATAGAGTATGTATGTTCAATACTAAAAGTAGAAAGGAATTAATTTACATATTCATAATACATATAAAGAGTGAGCAACACATACATGCATAAAGAAAGAAAGGAGTACAACATGAATAAGGGCACAAACCTTGTAGTAATTCTTAAAAAAGCTACCAGATTCAATCTTAAAAGGAAAAAAATCAAATAGTTTCTTTTCTTATAAATCCGAGGAAGAAATTCCAAATTTAAGACCCTACATGCTTCAACCTCAACTTTTATAAAATGATAAGAAACCCCATCTCGGTATTCACATTTAATTATTATGCACAATGAACTATAGAAACAAAATTTAATTATTGTTATGAAAATGTAAAGAAGAGAATTTACAGTCATGGCCACATGGGTCTTGGCCATACAATAAAAATATTGAACAAGAAACTGAAAAATTAGCAAGAGAAGGAAATCCCTTGACATAAAAATAAGGGAGCATAATTATTGTTGAAATTCACCTACACATATCAGGTGTTTGCCCAAATATTTTAACCGAACTTCCAAACTAAGGTATTACAAAATGAATTACGTCATTATGGCCAATATGGGGCCTCTTAGTAAAAACCCTAGCATAAGAAATTTCGTGCAAGCCATGGGCATGATCGAAGCCTTGTTAATGGCATTAAAAAAGCAAGGTAAAGGTAAATGAGCATTTCTAGTAGTCATGATGAAAGGAAACATAATTGTGAAAGTATACTCATGAAAATTCTAGAATGAACCCCAATTGTAACCAGAACTAACCTACGAAAAAAATAGAATGAGTTTCTTAGCCAATATCTCAAATTTCATAAGAAAATATCATGAGAAAAGGCAAGATAAATGTTATGGTAACAAGAATCATTGTTCCCTTAGCAATAGGAATGAAGTCTTCATGCAATTATCTTGCTATAGAAGGGAGACACTTAGTACCACAATTTAATTCACAAAATATAAAACCTCATGAAAATACCAGGGTTAGGGTTCCAGGATTTGAATTTTCCATGAGAAAGTATGGCTAATGAAGTTGTGGGGAAGGCAGAGCTTAGCCAAATCCTCAGAAAAGAGAGTCACCGTGACCAAATCCTCGAAGAAGGGATAGGGTTTTACTTGTAGTCAACCAAGTCAACCGTTGGTGATTGATTTCATGAAGAACATTGTAAAGGAGCTTCAAAAAAATATATATAGCTAGGAAGAAGTAAGATAATAGAGATTTTCATGTCAGAGTTGAACCTAGTGTGTAAATTTGGTCTTTTCCTGCATGGGCATTAGTTATGAATAGTAATTCTAAGTAGGGAAACCAAACTATGATAGTGATAATCTCAAGAATAACTTGAAAAAATCATATTCATAGTTAAAACATCTTGAGGTTGCAGAGATCATCTCCCCACTAGATAAAACAACAAAAGAGATTTAAGAACCAAAGGCAAAGGGTAGGTAGTTATCCTAACGAAAAAAATAACACTCACCATTTATTAACCTCTATAAAATACTCACCATTAAATAGAAATTTATCTAGGTTTTACATCTAGTGTTGTGAACCCCACATTTAATCTCCACGTGAACCAAGTTCCATAATGCAACCACAATGGAGCATGGTTGATGGCTGCTATCTCAGTAAACCTCAGTGTTGGTATAGGGGGAACAACAAATCATTGCTATCTTAGCAAACCATAGTGTTGGTATAGGGGGAACAACAAATCATTTCTATCTCAGCAAACCATAGTGTTGGTACAGGGAGAACAACAAATCATTGCTATCTCAGCAAACCATAGCACCGGTATAGGGGGAACAACAAACCTTTTTTTCCAGCCACACAGTATGTAAAAGCATAGTTTAAAGCTCCCTTCGTAGCTCCCCAACCAAATATATTTCTGGAAAATGGCTGATAGGTTACAAAATAGAGCCTTCTCTGCACAAAACCCAGATGCCAGAATTTCAAATTTCGTCTTCCTTGGATCAGAAATTGACCCGAAAATTTGATGACTGTTTTCCCTTACGAATTTTATTTCTCCTATTGCCTTGATACAAAGTGCTCTGTATTCTTGAATCTGTAATGTAAACGACTCTTTCCAATACACAATCTTGGATTCAAAAGCACTGGATTAGAAGATTAACTGAAATGTGATTCTCCAGGTACTCATTTAAATGTAAATAACAAAGAAAACACAATGCATGAATTCCTCATTCCACACGTCAATTTAAAAGACCAAATCAATTTCAATCTCGAGATATTAATATTACAGTTCACAAACCTCACAAGCACATATGCAAATAACTGTCTCACACACAGTTACAAATTTTGATTTTCTGATAAAAAAAACATTAGTCTAAGAAATTTTGTTTAGTTAACTTCAATCTCATAGAGAGAAAAAACATTGCATACATCTCTCTCAAACCTAAAAACTTCCAGCCCCCCAAAAATTTTCCTTCTCACTCCAAAAACTAAAAGCAACTGTCCAAGAAATGAGTTCATGGATGTGAACCAATTTCCCTTAGCCCTAACTACCTACTAACTATAAAATAATTTATTTTAACTAGATATTCCTAACTAATCTTAACTAAATATCAAAAAATTTTCACAAATAAATTTTAAAATGTTCTAGCCTTGACATGTGAGCAATCCATCACATTGCTAGGCTCTTCTTCTAACTTTAATAACTTATCATTTTTATGTGCTTGGTTTAATGCACCTGCATTAGACTCCCCAAGAAAGAAAATTTGATGAGCTCCTGCTCATAAGATCTTCTATAAAATGACCTTCTTTCTGTAGTGATACTGTTGGAAATAATACTTGGGGGGGGGTGTGAATCAGTATTAGCAAGTCAATAATTTTTCATTCTCATAATCAGATTTATATACGCTACTTCAGTTAGAGGAACTCACGTGTATAGGCAATTGTGGTTAAGACGACTAGCGTATATACTGCAAACTTAAAATTCAGTTAATTCATCATATGTTGATCTTTAATCAGTGCATCAGAACCATATAAACAGTAACCAGGTGTAGTAAAACAGAATAGAAAATCACATACATGAATACAATATATAAGGTGGAAACCCAATGTGGGCGAAAACCACCTGTTGTAATCGTCTCTATCTTCCTTTTAATAATAAGAAACTTCTTTTACAATTCTTGTACTGGTGCAGACTTATACTAGTACGCAGGCTTCTACCTAAAGAAGGCTACAACCTTCTCTCATTCTCCAGCTTCTCTTGGAAGGGAGCTACAATCCCCTAGCTCTTGTACTAGCTGATATGTTTACTAGTACGTAGGTGCCGGCCTACAGAAGGCTACAATGTTCCCTTTTCTTTCAGGGACCACGTTTCATAAATTTTCAGACTGGATCCATCAATAACATCATTCAATCATCAAATATATCTGCATCAACCAATCTCCTTTTCACAACTGAACCAATCAACCACTTTGACAACCCTTCAATCTGATCTTTCAGAATGCTGTAACTAGATTATAGTAACGAGAACCCAAGTTGAATCCAGAACACTTCAACAAAAAACAGAAGTAGCTAAAACATATTTTACAAGGTATACGCTACTTCCCTGTGTCGAACATCCATGCATATGCACCTTTCTCAAGGTGAACCTGTGTACAAATCTGCAAATCAAACTTGAGATGTATACGTTGTTTTGATATGTAGAACCAACATGTATACACGCCTTTTCTAAATTGAACCTGTGTATAGATTTCACTTCAAGCCTTAAGGTCTTCACCCATCATTAGATCTTATCCTTCATCAAGCGCTACGGTTCATCCTTGGTTCAGATCCAGCTGTGCACCATAACCCAATAACTTGTACACTAGAACTTGCTTATCATCATATATTCAATACTTGAGTAACTTGGCTTAATGATCTTCTTCTCCTTATATAGTGTTAGGTCTTTCTCAATACCATGGTCCAAAACCACTTAGGACCAATACCTTGGACCAAATACCTGGGATCAATACTTCGGACCGGATACTTTGGACCAATACAATGGATCAAAATACCATGGATCAAATACCACGGACCAAAACTTAGATTTCCAACATATACGCGCCTTTCTTTCTGTGAAACTACGTGTGTACGTTATATGCACCTTTTGGTTTGTTAACCTGCATGTATACACTACTTTTTCAAGGTGAACCTGCATATACTTTTATTTCCTCATTATGTGAAGTCTGATCTATAACTCTGAGCTGTTAACCTGTTGAACTGTGATATGTCATCTGAGTGAGTTGCCATCAAGGACAACATCTGTGTCAAATCTGAGTCATAATGCCAACAATCTCCCCCTTTTGACTTGATGACAACCCCAAGTCACTTTCCCCCTTTGTCATCAAGGGCAAAGGGTCATGCTCCCCCCGAGTACATGCTGAATTCTCGGATATGCTAAAGTGTGCTTATTGAGCTTCATGAACGAGTCCATGCTCCCCCTGAATATAAGCAAGGTCTACAAAAAGATGTTCTAAAAAAAGAACATGACTCTATACATACATCGTAAATGACCTTCCTATCACTAATGACTCATACATACATCCATCTCCCAACCAAATAGGGATATACCAATTGTTTATACATGTCAAAACAAAAACATTACAACATCCATCCCATGCATAGTGGGGTGAAAAAATAGGTCGTTTCATGACCTTTTCATAAAATATATACATGACATATATAACAGAGACCAAGACCATGATAGTCATCAACAACTATCATCAGCAACATTTTTAATCAGCCTCCAGTCCAACAACCTTGTTCTCCCCCTGAACCTGTTTCACCTGAAACAAAAAACAACTATGCAATTATGTACCAAGATCTTCTAAGATAATGCCAACAATGCATTATTAGAAGCATATGCTCCCCCTAAACGATATAAGACTCCTTTCTTCCTGAGTCTGGACACTGCTTTTCTTCAAACCAACATATACGCGACTGTATCCACAGAAACCGGCATATGTACGTGACTATGCTTCACGAAACTCGCGTATAACCACCTTTCTTTGAAACAAGTAGGTGTTAACAGCAGGATGTTGCATCAACTACTCCCAACTTCTATCTGAGATATTCAAAAGTCTCTCTAGGCAGTGGTTTGGTGAATATATCAGCAACATGTTCTTTGGAGGGAACATATTCCAATTTGACCTTTTGTTCAAGCACTTGTTCACGTAGAAAGTGATATTTGATGGGTATGTGCTTGGTCTTGGAATGCATGACTGGATTCTTTGAAATACTGATGGCACTTGTATTATCACATAGAATGGAGATGGGTGGAGT
>APFE031697950.1:0-14225 GCA_000404065.3 Pinus taeda | reverse complement strand
TTTTATCTTTTATAGTTAATTGTAAATTCATCATTTCTTCCATAGTGTTCATAAACATTTTTCATACTAACCTTGTTTATAATGCTATTTTTTTTGTCATTTCCTTACTAATGTAGAATAGTTTCTTTCAGTGTAGAATAGCTTCTTTTTGCTTAAATTATTTCTAGTTTTTATCAGTAGTAAGAAGTTGAAATTTAGTAGCGTAATGTAGTTTTGTTTCACTTGATGTTTCACTAGTCTTTAGGTTTTCAATCAAATTGATGAGTGCCATTACTACTCTTACCATTTTCTTACTAGTTTATTGACTCATGGTGTAAATGAGTGTTTTTGAAGAGCCATTCTTGTTGATAAATCATATTAAAATAAGTGGTTGAATACTTCATTCATGCAATGAGTTTTTTCTGCATTTATCTTAGAATAATGAAGTACAAAATTCCTCAAAATGTCATCACGAGGAGGTTTTTCTCCCAGAATTGAGAGGCGGAGTAACTGAAAACTTCATTTAGTTTTGTTTCCATAATAGATTAGACATTAATTGCAATTTCACTTTCAGATTTAGTACTTCATTTGGTTTTGTTCCATAATATATTAGACATTAGTTGCAATTTCACTTTCAGTTTTAGTATTTCATTTAGTTTTGTTTCCATAATAGATTAGACATTAATTGCAATTTCACTTTCAGATTTAGTACTTCATTTGGTTTTGTTTCCATAATAGATTAGACATTAGTTGCAATTTCACTTTCAGTTTTAGTATTTCATTTGGTTTTGTTTATGTAATAGATTGGAGATTAGTTGTAATTTTACTTTTTTACTTTTTAGTTCATGATTTGGAAATAATGATAAGAGCAGAATAGAAGCGTTGTTTTCATTTCTTGATTAAACTTTGCTTCCAGATCTTACTTAAGCTATTTTAATTCTCATTTATTTAGGTTCTTAGCAGTCTTTACATAAGTTATATTTAAGATTTTTGTTAGTTATATTGTAAATCATTAGGGATTAAAGGACCAAAAACGCCCAAAACAACAAAAAAATTAAAAACAATGTAGTAAGAAGGGTCATCTAGCACAAACAACGCACTACACTTCATCAGTTTACGATACCCAGATTCATAATTTATGTAAATTAATTTAGGACACTAAATTGACCAAACAAGCATAACACCTAAAACACATACACACAAAGATTTTCCCCTAGACCCCAAAATCAGGACTACTAGCTTGATTTTTCATTATTTTCCTTCCAATGTTACAATACATATCTATACATGCCGAAGCATCCAAAACCATGGACCGAAAACCATCGCGTCCAAAACCATGGACTGAAAACCATCGCGTCCAAAACTATGTACGAAATCATGCACAAAACCATAGGTGGGTCCATCCAACCCAACATAGGGTCCCAAACCAAAAATTTTCCAGGGCGCTGCCTCAGATCCCATAAAGTGGGGTTACCTACACCCCTCAAACCCCTATGACCCCCCCCGCTATGAAATTTGCACAACAAAGGGGGGATCCACCCCCCTCTAACCCCCCATTTAACTATGTGGGCTAGTTGTGGAAAGAATATAACATAACCCAACAGACCAGGTGTCAAAACAAGGGTTAGACCGTTGCATAACTTGGATAGGCTTCCTCTCCAAACCATTAAAGCTAGTTAATGCTAGTGCCTGCAATACCAAACAATATATTTACACTTCTTCAATTTGCCTGCAATATCATTTTCATCTAGAATTTTCTCTTGCACCAAGAATATTTGCTAATAATAATGATTTTGTCCAGACTACCTCCAGGTGGCGTCGTCGAGTCTACATGTCACTTCAATCCATTTCGTGAGTGGGAATCCAGCTTTATAAATATATGCATGCCCAATCAAGAAGATTGTATATTAGTATAATAACATCTTTGCATGAAATCTGGATCAACATGATCTACTTACATCTACTTACAGATAGTGAAGAATCAAAAGAGAATGTGGGATGGAAACTCAATTATTTGACAACTCAATGATATGACGAGGAAGAAATTTAAAACTTTTATTTTCTCGATGGGTTGCCGTGAAGAAATTCAAGGCCGATGACACTCTGGGTAAGTTTAATGTGTTTTGAAGGCCATGCATTTGGTTGATGAACATGGTTGTTTTCTGTGGCTGATGGGGCCATCTTTATCATTGTTGATTTCTGGAATATTTTGAATTTTGTTTCTGATTGTTAATGGAACCATCTTTATTATTGTAAATTTATAGAATATCTCCTAATATTTTGAGTTCTATTTCTGATAGTTAAAAAAACCATCTTTATTATTGTAAATTTCTAGAACATTTCAGAGAGAGGTGAGTGAATTCAATTTATTCATCTCACTCTGGTTATCCCATTTTAAAATATTCTTGAAATTGATAATGCAATTAAGTTTAGCTAGAGATAAGTGAAGGTGTTCAATTTCTTGATCTCACTCTTTTTAATACCATTTTAAAATATTCTTGAAATCCACAATTAAATTAAATTAAATTCAAGTAATTAATCATTACGTGCAGTGTTCAACTATTACCAGAGATTTCACTAAGTGGTGGTGGTGGAAGTGAACAATTATAAAACCTGTACTGCAGGGAATTCAAAGTGCTACGACACCGACAACGGCGTGATTACTCTGAATAAGGGTCCTAACTACTTTATTTGCAGTTTTCCTTGGCACTTCTCTTGCTGGGACGAGAATTGTAGTCACCAATGATTAGACATACGTGTCAAAATTGTCACTCGCATTTGATCAAATCCACATCACAACGCTCCTACCCTCTCTCAAAAGAAGTAATCCTCATTTTTTGGTCTCTGTCTATGCTTATATAACCATATCTATCTATCTATATATTTATTTATAATTGCTACTTATGTTTTGTTCATTATGTGTGTAATGATAATCTCTATTGGTTTGTATTTCCTGAATATAAATATTGTAAAGCTAAGCATCTCGCTTATCTATGTTTATAACACAAGAAAATGATGATAGAACAATGCTATCTTTATGGATAGGCCCTGTAAATCATAGTTACAAAATTTATGTGTATGATTAATCAAATGTTAAATAATATTAATAACAAGAGCAATCAATACTAATTTATTATTTTTTTTTTAAATTTATTTACCAGATATATTAATTTTTAAATTTATTTATTCAAAAGCATATAGAAATGTAAAGTGCAAATTGATATAAATTTGAAAATTTGAATAAGCCTAGGATTGTCTTGTTTTCAATTTTTGTTGTTTCAAGATATGGTTGTTGATTGGAATTTTTCATTTCTTATGACTCAAGGGATGACGTAAAATCAATTTTCTTATATTTTATTTTACTTTGGTGAGAGAGATTGCTCAATTTCTCAACTTGACACAATTTTTGAGACCTTTAATGTCGTTATATGATGGAAATAAATGTGCAAAATCCAAAAAATATTTTTTAGCATTTTCGAAGAAGTGTGGAAGTGTGGTGAAATAGTGAATATGTGTGGAACTCTTTGCAAGCTCCATTGCTTTCAATTGATTGCTAGGGATGATGGACGCACATGCCTTGCTGCGTTACCACTTGGAAAAGTCCTGAACAACCCATTTTTCCAATAAGATTTCCAATCAAGGTCACTCATTAATTATTCGAATGAGTGTTACTATTGTCTCAACACAATGTCATTTTTTTTAATTTTAATTTAATTCCTTTAACTACATTAATTATTTATACAAAATAGAACAATATAAAATTTACTAATTTTTTATTTCAAATTTTTATTATTATTACCTTTAAATTTAACAATTTTGTATTAACATTTCTAGCTTCTTAATTTTTCTCATTGATTGGACAGATTGCTACTACCACTCCCAGGTTACTACCACCACCTCCAAGATTGCTACCACCACTCCAAAACTTACCTGAAATAAACATTAAAGTACTAGGCTCAAAAGCCAACCATGACTCGAACAATTCCTTTGAGAGACCAATAGATTCCAAGGCTAAAATTTGGATAGTAAAACTCAAACTCCATGACATACCCAAGAAATGGTAATTGCACCAACTTGTGTGAGTTCAAGAGGGCACAAGAGGGTTAACTTGCCACATACTCAATTTTCCTTTGCCCATAATTAATATAAACTCAATGTTCCTTCCCCCATACTAGACCAAGCCCTAGAATCAACAAGAGCATATAGAAAACAACTGAATTAGAATTGACACAACCCAAAACCACATTATTATACAAAATGCAGAGAATAATAGTATGAAGGCGAAGGGATAATACTAACTTGCCATTGGTTGAGAGCTCAATCAAAGGGTAGCACCAATCTCTACAACCAAACTCAAGAGTCACCAACTAGTTTTTTTTAGCTGCAATCAAAATGCTTCGTTCTTCTCTCCTTGCCCAATTCATTGTTTTAACCTAGAAAGAAGGGGTTGTGTTCTTGCAATTGGCCACTCTTTTAGTGACTAGTTATTATTTATAAATGTTATTTTGGTTAAGGGTGTACACATTGATGTTAATATTCCCCATTTTTTGTGGACATTTTCTTCATAGTAAGGGATAATTACTACTTAGTAAAATACTTAAAAATGATTAAAATGAGTAAAGACCTCGCTCTTGTACTTGAAAAGGTACACCCAAAAGAGACATAAGTCATCACTAAAGGTGAGTGCATACCTAGCCCTTGAAAATGAATGAGTAAAAAATGGGATGAGATCATTATGTACCATCTTACAACATTTGATAGCAATTAAGGCCTTAAATTTTGGAAGAGCATCTTGACGTAAGAAACTTTAGGAAGGCCAAGCACCAAATTGCACATACTTGTAATTCATATTTCCAAATCTTTTATGCAAAAATCTTATCAAGAAATCAACCAGTGAAACAAAAGGATGAAACTAAAGAAGGCTCAAAACCAATGAATGTGTATAACTAAGAACTATGATCAACTCTTCCAAAAAAACAACAATTCTTCAATTTGTATTTCTTTAATGACCACATCCTGAAGATATGTTAAAATTCTATTGTCTTCCCATCACCAAAGTGAAAAATCTAATAAATAGAGAGTAGATTGGTGGCATTTTAAGAGTAAGGAGAAAATTATTAATATAGCCATTAACTAATTACACAATTCCTAAACCTAAAACATCTCAAGAAGAATCTCCAAGAATAAGCCTATAACATTTACCAAATAACAATAAAATATGTTTGAATGGACTAATCCATACCTCATGTAAGAAATTTGTATAGTTTCTTAGTAGAAGTGAGTTGGATTTGCCTCCAGTATTTTCTGATAGTAAACATTTGTATAATTAGAAACAAAAACAACACTAGCTATTTCCTGATTCCCACCACCAATGCCATATCCTCTAGCTATAGTTATATACTTTTCCTTTTCCACAGTCTCCAATGAATATTGTGAATTTATCACCACTAGATTCAAACAAGAACCCTCTTTTCCTCCTCCTCCAAGCCTCAAAACCTCATTCTTTCTTTCCAAAATAGTTGGCTTCTCACTTCCCATCCATTAAACAAAAATTGGAACCTTATGGGTTGATTTTAAACTCTATGGGGAGTTCATATGCAACTCACCTTCCAAGTCCCAGGTTCATGATCCAAAAGCACAATGTTGGACAACAACTTTGCATATTTGCAACAGGTCGTTGAGGCTAGACTCTGGCTCCAACACCTTCAGAGCCTTTTTGAGACCTTTAATTTTGTTATATAATGGAAATAAATGTGGAAAATCCCAATAATATTATTTAGCATCTTCGAAGAAGTGTGGAACTGTGGTCAAATAGTGAATAAGTGTGGAAGTCTTTGCATGCTCCACCGCATTCACTCGATTTCTATGGATGATGGACACACATGCCTTGCAGTGTCCCTCACAAATTTCTTGTAGTGTTACCGCTTGAAAATTTCCTTAACAACCCATTTGTCCAAAATGTGCAAAATCCCAATAATATTATTTAACATCTTCGAAGAAGTGTGGAACTGTGGTGAAATAGTGAATAAGTGTGGAACTCTTTGCAAGCTCAACTGCATTCACTCTATTTCTATGGATGATGGAAGCACATGCCTTGCAATGTCCATCACGACTTGATTCAAGTGTTACCACTTGGAAAAGTCCTAAACAACCCATTTTTCCAATATGATTTCCAATCAAGGCCACTTTTTAATTATTCTAATGAGTGTCACTATTGTCTCAGCACAATATCATTTTTAAAATTTTAAATTTATTCCTTTAATTGCATTAATTATTTATACAAAATAAAATGATATAATTCTATTAATTTTTTTTATTTCAAATTTTTATTATCATTATTTGCAAACTTAACAATTTTGTATTAACGTTTCTAGCTTCTTAATTTCCCTCACTGATCAGACAAATTACTACCACCACTCCAACACCACTCCAACTTCTACATCTTATACGTTGTCTCGGTGGCATGGTGGACATGAGTGCATAAAACTTAAAACAAAAATTAAAATGACCACAACCAAGGAAGTGACAAGAGAAGAGCCCATATTGAACCCAATCAAGAATTGGGAACAACTCAACACCCACACGCTCACTTGAAATAAACCTTAAACTACTATACTCAAAAGCCTCGTGTGCATGCTCTCCAAGATTGGAACAATTCCTTGAGAGACCATTAGATTCCAAGGATAAAAATTGGATGGTAAAAGTAAATTAGACTACCCAAAAGTAAATTAGCTATATTAATTATTTTTTATCTAATTTAAATTAAAATTTAGATAATTATGAAATGAGAAAGCATAATACTTCCCTAAAATAAGGTACAATGTTATGATTTATAAATAACAAATAAATAATTTGTTTAAATTATTCTAGTTTTTTCATTTAATTACACTGTAAGGTGTTCCTTTTGAGAAAATCTCCCCTCAGTTTCCACTTTGTACTACTTTGCACCATTTGATCAATTGTTAGACGATTTAAAAGTTTTCAATTGTTTGATCCCACCGTCTGAATTGTCAACTGACTTCCTTGATTTACCCTCAATTGAATTCCTTGATTTATGTTTCTTGAACCGTCAATTGAATTCCTTAATTTACTTTAGCCATTGGATTCATCCAGGCATCTCGCTCCACTCTTCTCGGTTGAATATTGTGTTAGACCATTAAGTGAGAAATAATACGCGGACACAGGTGAGACTGAGCAACAACTTTCATCCAGACATCGACAAAAGTGTGAGACTAGGTGTCGAAACAAGGGTTAGACCATTGCATAACTTGGATAGTTTTCCTCTCCAAACCATTCAAGCTAGTTAATGCTAGTGCCTGCAATACCAAACAATATATTTACACATCTTCAATTTGCCTACAATACCATTTTCATATGGAATTTTCTCTTGCAACAAGAATATCTGCTGATAATAATGATTTCATCCAGACTACCTCCCGATGACATCATCCAGTCTACATGTCGCTTCAATCCATTTCGTGAGTGGGAATCCAACTTTATAAATATATGCATGCCCAACCAAGAAAATTGTATATTATTATAATAACATCTTTGCATGAAATCTGGATCAACATGATCTACTTACATCTGCATACAAATAGTGAAGAATCAAAAGAGAATGTGGGATGGAAACTCAATTATTTGACAACTCAATGATATGAAGAGGAAGAAATTTAAAACTTTGATTTTCTCGTTGGGTTGCCACGAAGAACATCAAGGCCAATGACACTCTGGGTAAGTTTAATGTGTTTTGAAGGCCATGCATTTGGTTGATGAACATGGTTGTTTTCTGTGGCTGATGGGGCCATCTTTATCATTGTCGATTTCTGGAATATTTTGAATTTTGTTTCTGATTGTTAATGGAAACATCTTTATTATTGTAAATTTATAGAATATCTCCTAATATTTTGAGTTATATCTCTGATAGTTAAAAAAACCATCTTTATTATTGTAAATTTCTAGAACATTTCGGAGAGAGGTGAGTGAATTCAATTTATTCAGCTCACTCTGGTTATCCCATTTTAAAATATTCTTGAAATTGATAATGCAAATAAGTTTAGCTAGAGATAAGTGAAGGTGTTCAATTTCTTGATCTCACTCTTTTTAATACCATTTTAAAATATTCTTGAAATCCATAATTAAATTAAATTAAATTCGAGTAATTAACCATTACGTGCACTGTTCAACTATTACCAGAGATTTCACGACGTGGTGGTGGTGGATGCAAATAGTTATAAAACTTGTACTTTAGGGAACTCAAAGTGCTACGACACCGACAACGACATGATTACTCTGAATAAGTGTCCTAACTACTTTATTTGCATTTTTCCTTGGCACTTCTCTCTTGCTGGGATGAGAATCACAGTCACTGTCGATTAGACATACATGTCAAAATTGTCACTCGCATTTGATCGAATCCACATCACAACACTCCTGGCCTTTCTCAAAGCATGTAATCCTGTTTTTTTGGTCTCTGTCTATGCTTATATAACCATATATATCTATCTATATATTTATTTATAGCCGCTACTTATGTTTTGTTCATTATGTGTGTGAGGATAATCTCTATTGGTTTGTATTTCCTGAATATAAATATCGTAAAGCTGAGAATCTCACTTATCTATGTTTATAATGCAAGAAAATGATAATAGAACAATGTTATCTTTATGGATAGTCCCTGTAAATCATAGTTACAAGATTCATGTGTATGATTAATCAAATGTTAAATAATATTTATAACAAGAGCAATCAATACTCATTTATTATTTTTTAAATTTATTTACTAGATATATTAATTTTTAATTTTTTTTATGCAAAAGCATATAGAAATGTAAAGTGCAAATTGATATAAATTTGAAAATTTGAATAAGCCTAGGATTGTCTTGTTTTCAATTTTTGTTGTTTCAAGATATGGTTGTTGATTGGAATTTTTCATTTCTTATGACTCAAGGGATGACGTAAAATCAATTTTCTTATATTTTATTTTACTTTGGTGAGAGAGATTGCTCAATTTCTCAACTTGACACAATTTTTGAGACCTTTAATGTCGTTATATGATGGAAATAAATGTGCAAAATCCAAAAAATATTTTTTAGCATTTTCGAAGAAGTGTGGAAGTGTGGATAGTCCCTGTAAATCATAGTTACAAGATTCATGTGTATGATTAATCAAATGTTAAATAATATTTATAACAAGAGCAATCAATACTCATTTATTATTTTTTAAATTTATTTACTAGATATATTAATTTTTAATTTTTTTTATGCAAAAGCATATAGAAATGTAAAGTGCAAATTGATATAAATTTGAAAATTTGAATAAGCCTAGGATTGTCTTGTTTTCAATTTTTGTTGTTTCAAGATATGGTTGTTGATTGGAATTTTTCATTTCTTATGACTCAAGGGATGACGTAAAATCAATTTTCTTATATTTTATTTTACTTTGGTGAGAGAGATTGCTCAATTTCTCAACTTGACACAATTTTTGAGACCTTTAATGTCGTTATATGATGGAAATAAATGTGCAAAATCCAAAAAATATTTTTTAGCTCCAAGATTGCTACCACCACTCCAAAACTTACCTGAAATAAACATTAAAGTACTAGGCTCAAAAGCCAACCATGACTCGAACAATTCCTTTGAGAGACCAATAGATACCAAGGCTAAAATTTGGATAGTAAAACTCAAACTCCATGACATACCCAAGAAATGGTAATTGCACCAACTTGTGTGAGTTCAAGAGGGCACAAGAGGGTTAACTTGCCACATACTCAATTTTCCTTTGCCCATAATTAATATAAACTCAATGTTCCTTCCCCCATACTAGACCAAGCCCTAGAATCAACAAGAGCATATAGACAACAACTGAATTAGAATTGACACAACCCAAAACCACATTACTATAAAAAATGCAGAGAATAATAGTATGAAGGCGAAGGGATAATAATAGCTTGCCAATGGTTGAGATCTCAATGATAGGGTAGCACCAACCTCCACAACCAAATTCAAGAGTCACCAACTACTTTTTCTAGCTGCAATCAAAATGCTTTGTTCTTCTCTCCTTGCCCAATTCATTGTTTTAACCTAGAAAGAAGGGATTGTGTTCTTGCAGTTGGCCTCTCTTTTAGTGACTAGTTATTTTTTATCAATGTTATTTTGCTTAAGGGTTTACACATTGATGTTAATATTCCCCATTTCTTCATAGTATGGGATAATTACTGCTTAGTAAAATATTTAAAAGGTATTAAAATGAGTAAAGACCTCGGTCTTGTACTTGAAAAAGCATACAAAAGAGACATAAGTCATCAGTAAAGGTGAGTGCAGACCTAGCCCTTGAAAATGAATGAGTCAAAAATGGGATGAGATCATTATGTACCATCTTACATCATTTGATAACACATAAGGCCTTAACTTTTGGAAAAGGATCTTGATGTAAGAAACTTTAGGAAGGCCAAGCACCATATTGCACATACATGTAATTCATATGTCCAAATATTTTATGCAAAAATCTTATCAATAAATCAACCAGTGCAATAAAGGATGAACCTAAAGAAGGCTTAAAACCAATGAATGTGTATAACCAAGAACTATGATCAACTCTTCCAAAAAAACAACAATTCTTCAATTTGTATTTCTTTAATGACCACATCATGAAGATATGTTAAAATTCTACTGTCTTCCCATCATCAAAGTGACAAATCTAATAAATAGAGAGTAGATTGGTAGAGTTTTAAGAGTAAGGAGAACATTATTAATATAGCCATTAACTAACTACACAATGCCTAAACCTAAAACATCACATCAAGAAGAATCTCCAAGTATAAGCCTATAAAATTGACCAAATAACAATAATATATGTTTGAATGAACTAATCCATACCTCATGAAAGAACTTTGCATAGTTTCTTAGTAGAAGTGAGTTGGATTTGCCTCCAGTATTTTCTGATAGTAAACATTTGTATAATCACAAAGGAAAAAAACACTAGCTATTTCCTAATTCCCACCACCAATGCCATATCCTCTAGATATAGTTATATACTTGTCCACCTCCACAGTATCCAATGAATATTGTGAATTTATCACCACTAGATTCGAACCAGAACCCTATTTTCCTCCTCCTCTAGGCCTTAAAACCTCATTCTTTCTTTCCAAAATAGATGGCTTCTCACTTCCCATCCATTAAACAAAAACTGGAACCTTATGGGTTGCTTTTAAACTCTATGGGGAGTTCATATGCAACTCACCTTCCAAGTCCCAGGTTCATGATCCAAAAGCACAATGTTGGACAACAACTTTGCAGATTTGTAACAGACGGTTGAGGCTGGACTCTGGCTCCAACACCTTCAAAGCCTTTTTGAGACCTTTAATGTTGTTATATAATGGAACTAAATGTACAAAATACCAATAATATTATTTAGCATCTTCGAAGAAGTGTGGAACTGTGGTGAAATAGTGAATAAGTGTGGAACTCTTTGCATGCTCCATTGCATTCACTCGATTTCTATGGATGATGGATGCACATGCCTTACAATGTCCCTCATGACTTTCTTGTAGTGTTACCACTTGACAATGTCCTGAACAACCCATTTGTCCAAAATGTGCAAAATCCTAATAATATTATTTAGCATCTTCGAAGAAGTGTGGAACTATGGTGAAATAGTGTGGAACTATTTGCACGCTCGACTGCATTCACTCTATTTCTATGGATGATGGACGCGCATGCCTTGTAGTGTCCATCATGACTTGCTTGCAGTGTTACCACTTGGAAAAGTCCTGAACAACCCACTTTTCCAATATGATTTCCAATCAAGGCCACTCTTTAATTATTCTAATGAGTGTCACTATTGTCTCAACACAATATCATTTTTAAAATTTAAAATTTATTCCTTTAATTGCATTAATTATTTATACAAAATAAAATACTATAAATTTATTAATTTTTTTATTTCAAATTTTTATTATGATTATTTTCAAACTTAACAATTTTGTATTAATGTTTCTAGCTTCTTAATTTCCCTCACTAATCAGACAGATTGCTACCACTACTCCAACACCACTCCAACTTCTACATCTTATACGTTGTCTTGGTGGCATGGTGGACATGTGTGGATAAAACTTAAAACAAAAATTAAAATGACCACAACCAAGGAAGTGACAAGAGAAGAGCCCATATCGAACCCAATCAAGAATTGGGAACAACTCAACACCCACACTATCACTTGAAATAAACCTTAAACTACCAGACTCAAAAGCCTCGTGTGCATGCTCTCCAAGACTGGAACAATTCCTTGAGAGACTAATAGATTCCAAGGATAAAAATTGGATGGTAAAACTAAATCTCCACAACATACCCAACAATTGGTAATTGCAACTTGTATGAGTTCAAGAGGGTGTGAAAGGGTTAACTTGCCACATACTCAATTTTTCTTTGCCCATAATTAATATAAACTCAATGTTCCTTCCCCATACTAGACCAAACCCTAGAATCCACAAGAGCATATTGACAACAACTGAATTAGAATTAACACAACCCAAATCCACATTACTACACAAAATGCAGAGAATAATAGTATGATGGTGAAGGGATAATACTAGCTTTCCAAAGGTTGGGAGCTCAATTAGAGGGTAACACCAACCTCCACAACCAAAATCAAGAGCCACCAACTCCTATTTTTCGATGCCATCAAAATGCTTCCCTCTTCTCTCCTTGCCCAATTCGTTGTTTTAACCTAGAAAGAAGGGGTTGTGTTCTTGTAGTTGGCCACTCTTTTAATGAGTTCTTATTTAGCAATGTCTTTTTGCTGAAGAGTGTACACATTGATTTTGAGTACCATATTTTCTACAAAATATTCGAATGCTTGACCCACAAACTGGCCCTCTCCTTACCTCGCGAATAGTGCCCCTGACTGCATCCTCAACAATACGCTCTGGAATTCTCTTTTGGAGATGATCAAAGGTTTCCACCTTTAACCCCCCAAGTCTGCCTGAGTGCCTCCTATACAACTTCTGTGTCCTCTTATTTCGTGAAACAACTATTTTTTCTGCATTAACCACAATAACATTTTCTCCCATGTCTACACTCGGAGTAAATGTTGCTAGATTCTTTCCACGAATGTGTATAGCTATGATTGATGCCAGCCTTCCAAGAATTTTTTCTGTAGCATCAACAATATACCACTTTTTCTTGGAATTTTCATGATCTGTTGCCTTTGGATACCAAGTTTTCTGTGAGATAATAGGACTGAGCCTCTAAATCTCTTCATAGAGCTCCTGATGTTCTTCGAGGATGTAAATTTTTCCTCCAAACCGACTTTGCAACCTACTGCAGCTAATTCTTGGTGATGTATTGCCTGCAACCTTGTTTTGGGAGACTTGAATATTTCTTCCTATCCTGCTGCTCAACCCTCAGCGCTCCACACCGTCTCTCGCTGCTCAACCCTCGGCCCTCCACACTGCGTTGTTGCTCCAATTGATATGCTGTGGGTAAGTTAAAATCTCTCCATAAATATTGCCTCTGCATATACATGGGATATAACGCTGTGTGGCCACCACCACTCGGACCATACAATCCCCTCGCACCTTTATCTCCCCATACTACTACGTTCGTAGCATGGGTGGTGTATTCACTGTGTTTAATATATTGTTTGTAAATATCGTCGTGGGGCCCAAACCCACTTTCATATACGCCCTAATACCTCTATCAGAATTAGTTTTTTTAGCAACAGTTTTTTTTTCTCCACAAAAGCACAGTTTTTTTGCGAGCAGAAGTATTTTTACAACACTCAGATTTTACAATGCATTCAATCATATCTATTGTGGGAGTAGTTCTCACTGGCAAGGAGAACTATCTTGAGTGGTCCCAAAAGATAAAACACACCCTCATTTTCAATGAGTTGTGGAAAGGAGTGTGTGTTGGAGATAAAAACAAGAGACAGAACAACCTACCTCAAACAAGGAGTTCGCCATTTGGGAAAATAAGAATAGCAAAGCCTATGCATTAATTGCAACATCTGTAAGTGAAGAGGTGAGTCACCATATTTCGCCATTTTCAAATGCTTTCGAAGACTTACAAAAACTGAAGGAACTCTATGAGTCACACTCTGCACTTGAAGTTGTTCAACTCATGATTAAACTCTTCACTCTTGAATTACAAAATAATGATCCTCTTGCTCTTGCATCTGAAGTAAAATCTATAATGCATGATATCAAAGCCACTAAGGTTGAATTGGATATTCCTCTGATCACTTTT
>APFE031697943.1:2971-19642 GCA_000404065.3 Pinus taeda | reverse complement strand
TAAAAATCGGAGCGCGGAAATGACCCCAACACTGATGAGAAGAGATGAAACCAGGAGAGCAGAGAAGAATCCCTAGACCATAGCTCTCGCAGTTGGGACAGGAAGCGAGGACCTGAGTAAAGGAATTAGGCAGTTACAGGGAGCCATTCGGCAAGGGAGCTTGAAACTTTGCGAACTCGATGACTATTGGGCACGGTTGTGGAAGAAAAGCATGACATTAGACGAAGAAATCAGCAAATTGAAAACCAAAGTTGCGCAAGCAGGCCGCACTGAGAAACTAAGCACAATGGGACAAAGTTTGGACAACCCTACTAGTGCATTAGAAGAAGTTGCAACCCTGCTACCATGGCTGCAACGACACCTTACTAAACACGGGAGCATGCCATACAAAGAAGAACGCAACACACTAATGAATGCAAGGATAGTTGAAGGGTGCCTGCAGCCCGAGCTAGTAGGAAAAATGAAGCCTCGCACGGGGGGTGCAACCACCTAACTATCTTGAGGAAGCATAGTCTCAGCACTCCAAACAGTTGAAAGAGAGCGCGGGGAAATAAACAAGTCTGTAGGGGAGTTGCGCAGGAAGGAGGTTATGCATAGGGTCAGTATGCCACAAGGGTCGCGGTCGCGTATAAGGGGTTGCGTTGTTGCGCGGGTAGGCTGGAAGGTGATAGTTGATGTCATTGTTCATCACAAGAGGTCCAATTTAAGGCAAAAGGGAGCGGGTGGTGGGCCATTAAGACAGGAATTAAGGGCTAGATTTGGGATGATCTGTCGCCAAGAAGGTCTTAATGACTCAGAAGTGGAGGGAATGGTCGAATTCAAATTCAAACGATACTATAAAATCCCTTAGGGTAGCCTCGAGGCAACACTTGGTTGTTTAAGATTTGAGTCGGTACAGAGCATTGAGCACCAAGCAACCTTGCCACTCGTGAGTACGCAACCAAACAGATCCAGTGTAGACACAATGACGGCTACGAGAACCAGAGTGTGATTCACTGAAGTTACCCAAGAGCCCCATGGGATCCAGGAGGAGCAGATAGAGGCAGAAGCTGAACAAGAGGTTCCAAAGTCCCCAAGCACGTTGTGACCACAGAAAGACAAGCAAACAATGGGGCCAGTCTGGGTATCACCACAGAATCCACAATTTAGTAAATTGTCAATGGAAGAGAAGGGCAAAG
Organism: Pinus taeda; assembly: GCA_000404065.3. NCBI lineage: Eukaryota > Viridiplantae > Streptophyta > Pinopsida > Pinales > Pinaceae > Pinus > Pinus taeda. The sequence goes on along the minus strand of APFE031697943.1, from coordinate 18,464 downwards.
CCATCACCTTTGAAACAGAGGAGGAGGAGGAAGATTTGCAAGCCCTGATCACCCAAATCGAAGCACAGGACGATGAGGCAAAGAATGTCTCCCAAGTACCTTCGGCGATAAAGTTACCCCCATACATCCCCCCGTGGAAGGGGACAGCCAAGATACCGAAGGACCTAGAGGCCACAAAGAGTGCACTCTAGACCCCACTCCTTCCGGATGAAATAAGGTTTGAAGGTCCGCTGATGGGACAGGTACCTAATATAAATTTCAAAGACTAGGACTTCGTGGATAGTGAGAAGTTCCCACAATTGGCTGTGGAGAAATTACTGTAACATAAATGGTTACGTGGTGTGGAGAAGGCTGGGTTACTCCATCTGTGATGGATACCCCACTACCACCGAGCACCCATCACAATTTTTTTCATCCAGCAGCTGTTGTGCCTAGTACATGATGGGTATCTCTGGCTGGAGGAGAAGATTCCCATCACGGTCAATTTAATTCACTAGATTTCTCGGCTGCCCATCAAAGGAAAAAATCTCATAGCCATAGCAGGAAAGAGCATCGAATTGGCCCTCGCAAAAGCTATGAAGGCCAAATATAAGCTAGAGAATAGGAAGCGAGGATATGTAATAGCGAGCGTCAAGGAACAAGGGGTGTGCATAGCCACCCAGCTGCTGGTCGGCAAGCTAATGAGGAAATGTTGTGTAGACGATGTGCCAGTGTCTGTAATTGCGTTGGCAGAGCAATGCACAGATGGGGTCCAGTTCAACTGGGAGCAGTTTCTCTGCGATGAGTTTTCGAAAAATTGTGGGGAGGCCCAAGAGCAGGGTAAGACCTTCCGCTGTGCGTGGTTGCTCTTATCCATCCTGTTGGTTGCCGAGGAGCTGCCAAATGACATCCAGTTTCCCACCATTGAGAGGAACCTACCTGAGGCCGTGAGGTACACCTTGCTCTAGGCTACGAAAAATGCGACGAGGATTCGTGAGATAAAGGTGTTCTGGGTGTTCATGGAGGTGAGCACCCGAACAAGGATCAACCGCAGGGCACGCTTGTCCCTACAGTATATAATAGTTTGCAAAGCATGGCAGAGTTCAAGGCAGATATACATAATCTGTATATCTGGGCACTAAAGGCTCTAGCCCGAATGTGGGTGAAGCTTCCATTCATTGCAACGAAAGATGCAATCTTCGATGTCATGGCGTCATGGTCTCCGAAGTGGCACACTCCAGACATGGCAGAATTGGAAAAGATCAAAGCACAACAACGAAAGAAGGAAACCAAGCTATACATCATGAAGCTTGCGGAGAGAAAGCGCCAGGAACAGGAAGCAACCACGCAACGAAAGGCAGCTGAGGCAACAACGACAATGCAGATGGAAGAAACCACAACGCCGACCATCGAAGAGACCGAGGAAGGCTAGGAAATTTCCATAGAGTCGGACATACAGGGGGAGGCTAAGACAGAGGAAAGCATGGACCCTACACCAAATTCGACCCAACTCAAGAGGTCATGCATCAAGGAGAAGCCAACCGCACAGAAAAAGACAAAGGCAACAAAGACCTCCGAGGGAGACCTTGTTGACATGGGCGAACCGGTTCGTGATGCCAACAAGGATGCTTTCAAAGAATTGATGATGGAGCAAACAACTGTGTTGGGGGTGCTCAGAGCACAATTGCCGACATTACAGGTGCGACCCCGAGGAATGATGACGCCACACCTTGCAGAAGGTGCATCTGAAGCCGAGCAGATGTTGCGCATCGGCACAACGAACACTTTGGTGTTACCAGAAGGCGCAGTCTTAGCAGAAGCTGAGGGTGACATGAGGGGTTAGGGGTTGAACTTGGCCGCCCTCCCCAGGGAAATCCTATACCAGATGCAGGATGTGGTAACTAATGAGCTTCGCGCCAAGGAGAGCTACACCCTCCAATTCTTGAGCAAGCAGAAGTTAAATTTAGAACAGCTCAGCCTGCAACACAACAACCTGGTCGCACAAACCCAAGGATTGGAACAGGCCATGGAGGAGGCCTATAGCAGCATACTGGAGTTGGTCATGCCGGCAGCACTCCCAACAGTAGAAAAGATTCACCAACTAGCAGCTGGAATCTGCAAGGCTCAGGAGGAGGCCACAAAGGTTTAGTTGCAGTTGAACCTGCAGATCGTGGAGCTATGACTAAAGACCTAGCCCTCTACACCCCCAGAAGTTAGAGAGCAACGCCACCGCACCATTCAATCAGGGTTGGAAACGATAGAGCGTGTTGTACAGGACTGCACGGGATTGTTGGATCAGTCCCTCTTCACGCTCACTTTACTACAGGAAGACCCAACGCTACAGCAGTTAGAGACAGACACATGGGAGTTGCAACAAACCTATGCCAATGTTTGGCGGACTGCACAGACGGTCACCCTTACTCAGCTATTGGCCAAGATGAGGGAGGCCCAGGCTCTGAAGTAACAGGTGGACATCGCACGCCAGAAAGAAGAAGTGCTTAAAGCATGCATCCAGCCTTGGCTCGAGGAAACATTCACAGTCACCACCACGATTGAGGGAAAGCTGGCCCAGATGCAGGGTACATATGCGCTAAGGCAAGAAGGTGCCTCTAACAATGATGCATTAGAGAGTCGCACACAACTGGTATAGGGGACAGCGAAAGAATGTGTGGAAGATGTTATCGAAGCACAGAAGTTGTTGGATGGACTCCACGAGAAGATCACCACACCAGCCGAGTGACTCGGGACGAGTCATGATGATTGTGTTGGGGGCTTGTTGGGCAGCGGATCCCCCAATAGTGGATTTTTGGGGCTTGTAGCCCACGTTTTGGTCAATGTAATGTAAAGACCCCGCAAAATGTGGGTGCGGAGCACGAGAGTCTAGGGTTGTCTGCCCTAAAATGATAATTTAATGTATGGTATGTCGGCCTACTTGGCCTGGGAAGTCGTTTCCGGGTGCAAGCCCCGGAAGTGATGATTGATGCTATGTGATTCGTTCTCCACATTTCACTAGTTTCAATCCCACTTCTTCACCCCTGTGAGCATCACCCGATGCAATGAGTGCTAAGTGAACTATTCAAAAATCATGAGACATTAGTCAGTTACGACTACCTCTCATGGAAATGGTCATACGTTTGAATGACTTACTTAACGCAGTTGAATCCCAAAAATGATATCTAATATAATGCACTGCGTAATCCCCCATACTTAAATTCAAAAATGATGATTAAGTTGTTCAGCCTTGAGTTGAAAAATGATGGCCCTCTTGCCTTAGCGTCAGAAGTAAGATCCATTTTGCATGATATAAAAGCCATTGGTGTTGAAATAAACATTTGTCTCATAGCTTATGTCAAGGCACTATATCCCACCTATTCACATTATCTTGACTCATTGCAAGCAAGCAGAAACCTTAAGGAGATTACCTTTAAATCCCTTTGGAAGAAGTTTGTTGAAAGAGAGAAGGATTTTGGGAAGAAGACAGCTACTTAGTCTACTGAAGAAGTTGTATGCCTTGCAGAAAAGGAGAAGAATCATGCGCAAGATTCTTCTAGAGGAAGAGGCGGTCAAAGAGGTAGAGGAAGGATAAATTTTAGAGGCAAGGAGAGTAGACGGTTCCAAGGAGAAAAGTTTGATCTTCATTGCATATGATGCAATAGAGATGGACATGATGCTTCCACTTGTAAGTTTCCTTGGGACCAAATTGAGCAAGAAAGAAATGAAGGGAAAGGTAAAACAACTGAAAAAGGGAAAATTAAAGCACCTGAGTCCACTCATTATGTTGTGGCACAATGCAATATTGGAGTAATTGAAGACTTATTCAATGCTTTAGTTTCTTCATGGAAAGATGATCGGTTGTTTGATTCATAAGAAACTTGCCACATGATTTTCAAGAGAGATTTCTTTGAAGAATTCACTGAAAATGTTGATGGATTTGTATCCTTTGCAAATAAGTTAAAACTCAAGCCATAAGGGCTTGGCACCATCAGGCTCAAACTTCCTGTTCTTCTAGACATTCTTCTACATGATGTTCTATACCTCCCAGAGCTAAGGAGAAACTTGTTGTCTTTGGTCCACATCCACCAGCAAGGACACTCCATTCATATATTTGATGGCAAGGTCGAGGTCAAAAAGGCATCAGATCACTCACTTGTCATGACGGGGATAGAAGAAGAAAGGCTTATGAAGATGCAAGGAACCTTTGCTCATGCATAGAACTTCTCATACAATTCTCACTATGATGAAGGTACATTTCCATCAAGTCTTTTATGGCGTGCTATATTTGGACACTTGAACTATGACAACCTTTGTTTGTTGAACAAAAATGGTGTTATTGGTTTTCCTACAATTCTTGGGAAACTTAAGCAATGTGATGCTTGTATCTTAGGAAAGTGTAGCAAACAGTATTTTCATGATTCTCATTCCAGAGCACATACAAAACTTGAATTCATTCATTCTGATTTATGTGGCCCAATGTATGTTCCTTCTACAAATGGTAATAAATATATGATGACATTTATTGATGACTACACCAGAATGTGTTGGGTTTATTTATTGAAGAAAAAATATGAAGCTTTTGAAATATTCAAGAACTTTCATGCAAGCACTGAAAATGATGCACAATCTCATATTGGCTCTATTCACATTGGTAATGGAAAAGAATACACTTCAAATGATTTTGAAAACTATCTTTGTCCGCATGGGATCAAAAATCAAACAATTATGCCTTACAATCCCCAATAGAACGAAGTAGTTGAAAGAATGAACAGGACAATCTTAAATATGGTACGTTCCATGATGTTTTTCAATAATGTGAAGCTGATGTTTTGGGTTGATACAAATTTATGTGCTATGCATATAAAGAATAAGTGTCTGTCTAATGTTATCAAATACAAGACTCCCTATGAAATGTGGTATGGCCACATTCCTTCAGTGAGGCATATAAGGGTTTTTTATTCCACCTGTTATGCCTTGATACCTAAGGAACAGAGAAACAAACTCGGTGGAAGGAGTCATAGGTGTACCTTCTTGGGGTACTCAGATACCTCCAAAGCATACTATATCTATGATAAAGTCAATAAGAAGTTTATAATATCTATAGATGTGATATTTCTTGAATTTTCCAAGGGTGACAATGTTGTTGAGCGGCAGCTTGATCGCTTGGATAGATTCAGACATGCAATTGGATAGATTCATACATGCAAAATATTTTCAAGAGTTTGATAATGAGATTCCACATCTTGAAGGGAGGGTTCCTATACTAGATCAACCTATGGAATCTTCTTCTGAAGCACTCTCTCCCACGCATGAAGATCCAAACACTGATCCAAATGACACTTTGAGTGATGTGATTGACAAAATTGGGAGACTAAATCTTGATTTAGCCCCAACTTAGTCGACTTAGTAGCCTGAGCCATCTCAGAAAGGTCATCCAAAATGGTTGACAATGACACTTGAAAGTGTTCATCCTGATGAGGTTGGAAAGACAAGAATAATAAGCTCAACTAGACATAATGGAGGTGATGTAGATGATTTTGATTCACCAGTTGATATGGATGTTTCTTATGATTTTGAACTGAATTTATCTATAGATTTTGAACCAACTTCCTTCAAAGAAGCTTCTTCTTATGATGAATGGAAAGAAGTGATGCAGAAAGAATATGATTCCTTGACAAATAATGGCACCTGGAAGTTGGTTGATCCTCCATTGGGAACCAAAATAATAGGCTGCAAGTGGGTCTTCCAAAACAAGTATAAAGCAGATGGCTCATTTGATAAGCACAAAGCTAGGTTTGTGGAAAAAGGCTTTTCATGGAAGGAAGGGTTCGACTATGAGGAGAATCTCCCCCCCCCACAATAAAATGGGATACCATCCAAACACTCTTTTCCTTGGTAGCACAAATGTTATGTAAATTGACTCAGGGTTAGAGTCAAGGTTGACCAAGTTAAACAAGAGTGGTTTTAGGTCACATGGTATTGTGTACCATTGGTATTGCATATAATGAAACCTATAAAAGGTGGGAAAACTTCATTGAAAGGAAGGTTAGGGAGGTGAGTTGTGTAAGCTCACTTGGTCTAGTTGGCTAGGATTTTGGCCAAGGATAATGAAAAATCAATCTAGTAGTCCCGATTTTTGGATCTAGGGGAAAATCTATGTGTATATTTTTTTATGTTTTATGCTATTGCCATTGTTTATTTTATGTTTTTAGAATTCGTATGCAGGTAATTTATGTATGGGGTTAAAACCTACATTTGGTATCAGAGGCATGGTTGATAATTTGGGCTTCGGATGTTGGCATGGTGCATCCATGCAATTGCGTAGAGGAGAAAAACTTGTCAGTTTATATCATGTTTAATTGAAAACTCAATGAATAAAGACTCACTAATAACAACAACGCTTCTTGTCCTCATTAATATGAACGTTGCCTTAGATCTCCATTTATCTTCTATAGTGTCCTCGAGTTTATATTCTTCAATACCCACAATTGTTTCTCTTCTCGAATAAACAAAGAGGGAGCGAGGAAGGAAGAGCGTCCATGGACCCTGAAATGTATTAAAATTCGAAGAATCTATGTCGATCAGCAGATATCATGGCCTCCAATCATGGGAACCCTTTATAGTACTCAGCAAGTAGAAGGTATTTTACAACCCTTCCACATATGAAGGATTTAATGGAGATGTTGATGGTTATTGGGGTCAATTGGATACTCTAGAATAAGCAGTATTGAAAGGAGGTAGTGTTAGTAGCACAGTCGATGTGGCATGGACCTGAAACATTCAGAGATGTAACAAGAATACAAAGGAAGCATAAAACGTTGGCTCAAGAATGAAACCTGAGTGTAAATCAATGTGAATAGGGGTGATTTTCTAAGTACCCCCTATTCCATGTCATTCAACGAATCCAATGACTCTAGGGCTCTATTGGTGGTCACATGGGAGATCAAAGAAGTTGGTGATTTGCAAACAAAAAGTAAGCCACCATCGACTGTAAAAGTTGTGGCCATGTGAACAATGGCACCTAGGCTGCTCAAGATGTCAAATAATAGCCAATTGCTAGAGACATGCATCTCGGGGGTGAGGACTTCTACAAAAAAACTGTGAATAAATTCGTGCATGAGTCCAAGAGCAACGGTGGAGGTAGCTTCCAAGACCCATTGTTGCCACCGTATGCAGCGTTTGTGAAGATAAAAAAATTTGTTCCATGGAGGTTGAGGAGTGCACACAAATATCCATGCAAGATATATTATGCAAGGTGATTTCAGTGCTTGGATGACAAGGAATCTTCTAAGAAACCCTGGTGTGATGGAGTGGTCGGCTTGCTGGAGAGAAATAGTTATTAAAGAAAGATTCACCTACGAGGTCTATAATGACAACATCGTTGTTCTTGTTGACAGGTAGTCTCACCATGCACAATTTAGTTTTTGGTCAAGAGACAACCCTCCAAGTGTTTGTCCATCACAAGGATAACATAGCTATGGAGATGCCTTCCACAACCGATTGGTGCCTCTAGAATGAGCTTCATTATAGGATATGAAGAAAGGAGGTTTTGTATAATGAAATACAGGAGGAAATCAAAATAAAGAGGTCCAATAAATCTGGAAAGAATCAGCCTCAAATACTTCCAATGCATAAGAGAGGATGTGTTGATATAGCAACAATGAATTAGCAAAAAAAAAATATTAATTATTACAATGGAGTCAAATATTATTTCATGTAAATGGGCATACTGTTGTAAGACCTGGTAAGACATGCGTACCCCTGGGTAATTACAGTAAAGTCTGGGTTAGACCTAGGTGATAGGGGGGATGTCGGGTTAACAATACCCCGGGTAAAAACTTTGAGGGGGGTAAGGGCTAGAGTGAGCGGGGTTGTCTCACTTAGCAGTTTTGGCTGGACTTAGTTAAGGAAACCTAACTCAAGTTTAAGGGAGGAATGTTAAGAAAAATTGACTCAGTTTTAGATTCAAGGTTGACTAACTTAAACAAGAGTGGTTTTGGGGCACATGGTATTGTGTACCCATGGTTTTCTACCCATGTTATTGCATGTAATGAAACCTGTAAAGGTTAGGAAAAATTCATTGTAAGGAAGGACAAGGAGGTGAGTGGTGTAGGCTCACTTGGTCTAGTTGGCCAGGAATTTCGCCAAGGATAATGAAAAATCAATTTGGTAGTCTCGGTTTTTGGATACAAGGGAAAATATTTGTGTATATATTTTTTGTGTTTATGCTCTCGCCATTGTTTATTTTTTGTTTTTAGAATTCGTAGCAGGTAATTTCTGTATGGGATTAAAACCTACAACATAACGATTTGAAAGTCCATCAAATGGATGTAAAAAAATCTTTCTTGAATGGAGATTTGAAAAAGAATGTTTTTATATCCCAAATAGAGCCATTTTTTATGAAGTTCCAGGAACATCAAGTATGCAAGCTTGTAAAATCCTTGTATGGCCTTAAGCAGGCACCGCGAGCCTGGTACAAGAAGTTAACTGAGCATCTTCTACAACTCAACTTGAAACATTATGATATTGATGATGCAACTGTGTTTGTCAATAAATTTGGAAACATTGTTGTGTATCTTGTGGTGTATGTATATGATCTTCTGATGACAAGGAACAATGAGAGCTACATTGCATCTATAACGAAGGAATTGAGGAAAGGTTTTGAAATGATAACTTTGGGCTATGTTCACTACTATCTTGCTATTAAAGTAACTCAACATCTAAAGTTTATATTCCTCTCTCAGAAGAAGTACATTGGAGATTTGTTGAACAGGTTTGGCATGACAGAGTCCAATCCTTTAACTACTCCAATGGAACAAAACTTAAAGCTCACATCCACTAAAGGAAAAGAATTTGAGGATGCAATGAAGTATAGACAACTCATGGGAAGTCTCAACTACCTGAATACTACTAGACCATAAATTCCATTTGTTGTTGGAATCCTCTCCAGGTTTATGCAAAAGCCTTGTGAGGGTCATTGGTCTGCTACAAAAATAGTTCTAAAGTACATGAAGGAAAATCAAGACTTTGGACTTAAGTATACACAGGTGGGTGACTTCAACTTGATTGGATACTCTAATTCAGACTTCGATGGAGATAAAGAAACTATGGTTTCTACTTTAGGCTATGTTATGAGTCTTAGAGCACGAGTTGTCTCCTGGAGGTCACACTAAAAATTAGTTCCAGCAGATTCCACAACTTTGGCAGAATATGTGGCAGCAGCTGAAGAAACAAAGGAAATTATGTGGCTCAGGAAAATTTTGGAAGATTTGTAGGAGAAATAAGTGCATTCAACTCCTCTCTTGATTGACAACATTTCTGCAATAAATTTGGCCAAGAACCCAAAGTTCCACGATCGACTGAAGCACATCAATACAAAATACCATTTGATTCGACATCATGTTGAGGCCAAGACAATCCACCTATGCCATTGTTCCACAAATGAGCAGATTGCGTACATCTTCACCAAATCACTTGGAAGAGAAAAGTTTGAAATATTCATAATGATGCTTGGACTCACCAACATCCTTTAGATTAAGGGGGGGAATGTTGACACCTAATATTTGGGATTAGGTAAATCCATGTACATAGTTTAAATAGGAAAATAAATAGAATTGGAAGACAAAGAGACATTGGGAGATGAAACCCAATAGTCTCCCTCTCTGTCTATATATTCATGTTCCATCTTAATGCAAAATACAATTCAATTCATGGAGTTACCTCCTAGCCTGACATGTTATCTATAAAATTATCTCTAAAGTGATTACCAACTATCTCAAGACCATCTTGCATCTCCTTATTTCCCTCGAGCAAACTGGGTATGTGGAGGGAAGACAGATCCTTGGCATCATCCTAGCTCACAAAGCAATCCACTCCCTAAAAACTCTCAAGAAACCTGGCATGCTCATTGAGTTGGTTCTCTCCATAGCTTTCAAAAAACTCAATTAGGACTGCATTGAAGGTATCCTCTTGGCCTTTGGCTTTACCCCCACTGGACTCAATAGGTAATACCCTTGGTTACCACAAATTTTTTCTCTATCCTTATTAATGATTACCACTTAGACACCTTCAAACCCTCTCATGGTATCTGGAAAGGAAACACCCTCTCTCCCTTTCTCTTCATCCTTATGGTGGAAGGTTTGGGTAGATATATCAAGGCTACTCTCCACCAAGGAAAGCTCCAAGTCCTATTTATTCATGAAGACATCACCGTCTCCCGCCAACAATTCTTCGATAATACCCTCCTTTTGAACCATCCATTAGTGAAAGAGGCCAAAGTTGTCAAATATATTCTTGATCTTTCCTCATAGGCCTTTGGAACCTCCATCAACCTGGAAAAGTCCATAATTTACTTCTTCCACATCCCATTTATCACTCAAAGGAACATCACCTAAATCCTTGGCTTTCCCCCTACTCCCCTTTCCTCAAAATACTTGGGAGCTCCCCTAACCGACTCTACCATCAAGCACTTTTCATGGAGAGAAATATTGGACAAAATAAAAATAAAACTTAAGAATTGGACCTATCAATCATTGAACATATCCAACCACCTCATCCTCCTAAAATATGTTCTATATTCAGTGCCTTCTTATGTATTCTTGATTCTAGCAGCCCCAAAATGGGTCTTAAATAACATCACAAATCTCCACAAAGCCTTCCTTTATGGAGGTTCTCACCTCCATCAAAAGTGTCATTTAGTCAAGTGGGATACTTTATGCCTCCTAAAAGTAGTTGGGGGTCTGGTCCATAGGGATCTAGAAACGACCAACAAAGCCTTTGGAGCAAAAATTTGGTGCTTCTAGATTAAACACTCAATAGAACCATGGGCCCACCTATTGCACAAAAAATATGGTATTGAGATAGACTAAGAAAATCTTATTCACCCATCCTCACAAGCTCAAATATCCCTCATTTCGAATTTGGCTAGAAGCAACCAAGCCCTAGTCCAAATGATTATTTTTTGGGAAGTTTGAGATGGGAGATTAACTAGATTATGGGATGACCCTTGGAAACAATTACCTAGTTTGAGTATCATCTTTAAATTCCCCCAAAGTCATGCACATGCTCAAAAGTATCAATCCATTCAGGCACACCAATACTAGTAGGAGTAGGAAAATTCAGGCATTTGAAAATGGCGACTCTGAAAGCTCTGTGGAGAAGAAAACTCAAAAGCTAATAGGTTGGCCTTAGAACATGAGTTAATCAAAATATCCATAACGAATACAAAGGGCCCCAATATTCTTTGTTGTGATTATAAAAGCATAGGCACCTTCACAACCAAGGAATCATACTACGAAGCAGCTTCAATCCCACTAGTTGATCTAGAGCCATTCTAGAAAGTGCTTAGGGCCCAAAACCTTTGATCAAAAGTATCAACATTTACTTGCCTCCTTGCAAAGAAATGCATCCTCGCATGGGAGAATCTTGGTGTTTCCTGTGTAAAAATCAACAAGAATTTATGTATCACATACTAGACACCTATGAATTTTCTAACAAACTATGCAGAAGACTAACACAAATCTTTTAGTGCATAGATAGAGTTGAAGGAAATGTGGTCTAAACTCTCAAATCCTGGGGTCAATCCCCCTTCTATAACTTAAATCTCAATCGATTCTAGAATATAGCCCCCAAATTTCTCTTATGGGAAATCTAAAAGGAACGAAATCAAAGAATTTTCACTAACAAGTCAAAATCTCTGAAAAGAATCTAACAACTTATTCACAAGCACTTAGAAGAAACCTTGTTCCTGTCGAAATGGGAGGACAAATAATTTCAAGGGCCCTCTCATGAAAATTCCATCCTAGTGTGGTGGTGATTGAAGCCTCCCCACCCACAAGGGAGCCCCACATGACCTCATACCAACTCTTCAATCCCAGACTCTTCGTCTCCACCTCCGAAGAAACACTACAAGCTAAATTTCGATGGTTCCTCTAAGGGGAATCATGTGAAGGAAATAATAGGAGAGGTCATCGTAAACCATAATGGAGACATCATCAGATTATATAAAGGATACATTGGATATGGAAACAACATTGCAGTTGAACTCAAGGCCTTGATCCACAATCTCCTCATTGTAAGAACTCACTTCCTACACCTAATCATTATTGAGGGGGACTCCCATCTCACACTCCATGTTGCACAAAAAATTCACAATATCTCACCACCTTCCAAATGCTCCATCATCTAGTGTTTGGACCAACACATGCAACAACTAACTCTCATTCTCAAATAGCAAGAAGCTATCATTTTCTCCCATATTCGTTGCAAATCCAATGCCTTAGCAAACTTTCTGGCCAACAAGGGAGTGGACAAAAGATTCCCCTACGAGAACATGTCATTGTCCACTCACAATAAAGTAGCCTAGGTAAACCTATGTCAAGACATGGCTACTCAATATCTTCACTCACCAGATTTCGTGCTACAGAAGTAGACCCAGATGGGAAAAATCCAATTAAACAAGGCACCAGAGGCATGACTTCTCTCTAGGACTCAACTCTCCCAAGGGTTATGCCTTGTTTTTCGCTTCGTTGCTCTAGTATGTCTAGCCTGATTTTTTCCAACCCATGGCCTATGAATTGTATTTGAACTCTTTAAGAACCATCTAGTTTCCCAATTTTGGGCAAGTCGCTCTAGCTTTTGGCTTCCCAAGGCTTTTTGTTACTATGTTTACTATCAAACTCCAAGTTTTGTGGGATACCATCTACTTTCCCTCTCATGGGCAGATAACCTCCACTTCATTCCTATGTTCACGTTTTGGTGCTATACACTGAAAATTCCAGTCTTGCAAGCCTGTAATCTATGTATATTTTTTATAATATAAAAAATTTCCTATTTGCTTACAAGAAAATTTGTTGATTCAATTAAAAAAGTAATAAAAATAATAAATTGATTAAATTCAGTTTATTATATTGTAATTTTTTTTAGTAAAAAAATTACAACCATTTTTTCGAGGAAAAAATCATAATATACATATCACATTAAAATAAATTTAAATAATAATAAGCTATAAGTATTCATATTTAAGAACATATAATTAACCAGCCTAGATCCATCTTAGCCCTGGATCTATCAAGTGGCGAGAGGGATTAAATATCTTGAGGTGCAAAGCTTGAGGAAAGGTTTGCACCTCGAGAGATTTTATCCCTCTTGGCACTTGATAAATCTATGGTTATGATGGATTTAGGATGGTTTCAGTCGTGCATGGTCGCACAAAATTTGTTGAACATCTAACTATTCTGATCATTTTAAATATGCTAAATATGTCTAAGATTACTCTGGTCATTTTAATTTTAAATTTTCTCAGTTACCTCAATTTGTTGAGATGATAAAGAGTGTTAATAACTTAAATGATGAAAAATGACAAAATAAAAATTTTGAATGCAAAGTGACAATTTAACAGTGTTGAATGATAGAAAATATGGATAATAAGAATGTAGTCAATTACAAATAGTCTTCATTGTGATCAATTTCAAACCATTTTATTTTATTATTCTTATTATCACATTGTTATTTTTGGGATCTTTTCATATTGATCATGTGAAAAGGGTGATTGAAATTGTAGACCACTCAAATCCTTAACTCAATTTGTTGTAGTAAGTGTCATACCTTGTCTCTCTTTCTCTCCAATAGTAATAGTGGTTTTCTCCAAAGTCAATCATTGTGACTTATTGAGTGTTAAACCCTAAGTAAGTTTCAATAGTAGTTGGTTTCAATTACCTCATTGTGAATTCAAAGTGACTAACAATGTTGAATGATGGGAAATAAGGATAATAAGAGTGGATTCAATTACAAATAGTTTACAATTTATTTAAGATGAAAATTCAAGTATTTTATTTATGGTTGAATAATTGTAACACATAAATCAATGCACGTCATTAGTAATTTTTTGTACTTATACTGAAATCAACACGCGATATTAATCTAATTACTTTGACAATAATGTGCATATTACATCTAGTCACATCAAATAAGAATCAACATCTACACTGGAATTAATGCATTTAGTGCAAGCAATCAAATAGGACTAGAAATTAACATCTACACTGAAATTTGTGCATCTAGTGCAAGAAATCAAATAGGATTAGAAATCAGCATCTATGTTGAAATCCATGCATGTAGTACAAGCAATCAAATAAGACTAGAAATCAACAACTACATTGAAATCAATGGATCCAGTGCAATCAATCAAATAGCATTAGGAATCAACATCTACATTAAGATCAATGCATTTATTTCAGTAAAAAACCAAAATATTCATGGCTTTCTAAATCCAACTTCTTTTACCTTTTGTAAAAGTCTTACTTCTTCTTCCTCTATGGTTAATAATGCTAAATGTTATATAGCATTATATGGTATTTGTATTTGTCTCAATGTGTCTCTTTCTTCTTCCCTCTCTCTACCCCATTCATCTATGTGTTTATCTCCCTCTCTCCTCCCCTCCCTCTCTCCCCCACTTCTCTCTCTATCTCTGCCTATCCCCCCCCCATATCTCTCTCTTCTTCCCTCTTGTGTATATCTCTTCTTACCTCTCTCTCCCCCCACCATATATATCTATATCTCCCTCCATCTCTCCTTCTTTATCTCTCTATCTCACCCCCCAAAAGACATATGCTTTCTCTCTCTCCATATCTATCTATCTCTTCCCACCTCTCTTTCTCTATCTCTCTCTTCTTCCCTCTCTCCCCCCTCTATCTATATCTATATCTCCCTCTTTCTCTCCTTCTTTTTTTCTCTATCTCACCCCTAAGACATCTGCTTTCTCTTTCAATATCTATCTATCTCTCTCTCCCACCCTCTTACTCTCTCTCTCTCCCTCTTCCCCTTCTCTCTCACTCTCTCTTTATCTCCACCTCTCTCCATCTCCCTCTTCACTCCCCCTCTCCTCTCTCCCTCACTCCCTCTCCATCTCTCCCTTGTCACTCCCTCTCTCTCTCTCTATATATTTCTTCTTCCTTCCCTCTCTCTCCCCCTCCAACTCCATATCTCTCTCCCTCCCTCTCTCCTTATCTCTCTCAATTCCTCTCTCTCTTCCTTCCTCTCTCTCCCTTTCTCTCCCATATCTCTATGTCTCTCCCCACATCTCTCTCTCTCTACCTCTCTCACTCCCACTCTCCTCTCTCCCTCACTCTCTCTCCATCTCTCCCTTGTCACTCCCTCTCTCTCTCCACCTTTCTCTCTATATGTATATATTTTCCCCTCCCTCTTCCTCCCCCTCCAACACCATCTTTTTCTCTCTCCCTCTCTCCTTCTCTCTCTCCCCTTCTCCCCCTCCTTCGTCTTTGTGTCTTCCTCTCTCTGTCTTCCCCTTCTCTCCCTCTCTCTCCTCTCCTCTCTCTCTTCCCCTTCTCTCCCTCTCCCTCTCCTCTCCTCTCTCTCTACCCTCCTTCTCTCCTTTATCCCTCACTCTCTCCCCATCTCTCCCTTGTCATTCCCTCTCTCTCTCCACCTCTATCTCTCTATGTATTTTTTCTTCCTTCCCTCCCTCACCCTCCAACTCCACCCCTCTCTCCCTCCCTCTCTC
>APFE031697942.1:208994-232307 GCA_000404065.3 Pinus taeda | reverse complement strand
ACTGAGAGTTGGCTAGCTGTGAGAGCTAAGGATTTGTATAATTCCTATGTATTTCCACCTTGTATGATAATACAATAGTGTGGGGTTTTTATCTGAGACTTTCCCCAAAGTATTTTCATGTGTATTGTGCCATTGATTCTTCTACTTCTGGTTATATTGTTCAACTTGATCTTTAAGCTTATGCAAATTGATAGTAGAAGTAGGTTATAGTATTCTACTTTGATTTATATTGCATTATTGGGTTAACCTATCATAGATTTTCTACATGGTATTAGAGATGTGGACAATATACTGAGAAGAGAATTTGAAGTTTAAAGTTTGGGGTTGCAGGTGCAAATCGAATTCATATCACACTTCAAGGTTGGCCAATGGTGTTATTGACCCTCAAAATTACTCTTTCCTTAGCAACAATTTTTATTTTTATTCTTTGTTTTTCCATTAGAGAGATGCATTCTCATCATCAATGACCGGTATATACTATCTTAAGGAGGACATTTAGTGATTTACATATTATGCTTTTATGTTTTGTTGTTTGAATAAGTTTTTGTATATTAGCTATAGAATGTAGCCTATTCTACAGCTAATCGGCTATTCCACAGCTACCTTCATGCTTTAACAGGTTCCAGGTGTCAGAAAGAGAAACTAGCTACATGGGCAGTTTGGAAATGATTGTGGCATGGACCCTGTCTTATTCACTTAGCCTAGGTCGACAAAGGAGATGGAATAAGACTATGGTTAATGGATAAGTCAAATGCAGAGACCAAAGGTAACATGACTCTGTTTCGTGGTAATTAACATGTTTCATAGTGTGGGAAGCATTATCCGAAACAACTATCCATGCCTACAGACTCCAGCAGCCACCTGTACAACTGAATTCAACAGCCACCGTGTCTTGGATTTATGTCTCTAGCAGCTGAGGAAGAAATTATGCATACCTGTCTCCTACGTGTTTGATTGTAGCATGTTCTTCTCTACAAACAGTTACATGGTTTTTCTTATAAATACCTATGTAAAGGACCGTAGAAGTTAGTAGTGATAGTGAAAGTTTTATTGTGAAATCAAGTTCTGAACTCTGTAATTTCTGGCATTTTGTTCCCTATTTTTAATATGAAGACCGCATTTTTTATGAGAATCTGAAGGAGTTTCCTTGGAGTTGATTGAGCAAGCGTAGCCTAATCAGTTGCAAAGGGCCCCTGCACTGAAGAAGGTTTCATTTCATTTCATTTTTCTTCTTCTTGTTAACTGTAAATTCATCATTTCCTTTCACAATGTTTATAGTCATTTCCTTACTAACAATGTGTATAATGCAATTTCCATCATTTTCTTATTAAACAGTGTTCATAATTTAGAGTAGCTTCCATTTTCTTGACCTTTTTCTAGTTTTTATTAGTAGTTAGAAGATGAAACTCAGTAATGTAATTTAGTGTACTTCATTCACTGTTTTTCTAGTTTAAATTCTCAATTAGACTGATCAGTGCCATTTACTGTCTCTGCCATTTTATTTTTAAGTTTACTAATTTATGGTGTTAATGAATGTTCTGAAGAACCCTTCAAGTTGATAATTCATCTTAAACTAAGTGGTTGAGCATTTCATTTCCGCAATCAGTTTTTGTTGCATCTCTATATTTTCTTTCTTTTAGATTAATGAAGCACAAAATTCCTCAAATGTCATCCCAAGGAGACTTCTACCAAAATTGAGAGGCAGAGTAAATAAGTATTTCAATTAGTTTTATTTATGTAATTAGTTAGGCATTAGTTTCAAATTTCAATTTTAGTTCTTAATTCATTATTTGGAAATAATGGTAAAACAGGAATAGAAACTTTGTTTTCATTTCTTGCTTAAGCTTTGTTTCCAAGTTTTTTCTCAGCTCTGTTTTCATTTCTTTCCTAAAAGCTTTGTTTTCATTTTTTAGATTTTGAGTGGTTCTTACAAGAGTTAGATTTAAGTTTTTGATAATTAAATTGTAAATCATTAGGTATTAAAAGACCAAAAACCCCCCAAAACAATATAAAACACAAAAACAACAAAGTAAGAAGGGTTATCTAGCACAAACAATGCACTACACTTCATCAGTTTACAATACTTGGATTGATAATTTATGTAGAGCAATTTATGACACTAAATTGACCAAACATTTTCGCGTTGTTGCTAGGGAAGTGTAATTAGGTAGCCTTATCTCTTACATTCCAAAAAAAAAAAAATGGCATGCATAGAGAAAGAGACTCTAGTGGTAGATTTATAGCTAGGGGAAGAAGTTCAATTCCTACAACACCACCTACTCCACCCTGAACATGAAAAGGCACACCTCCATCCCAAACTCATACTCCCAGCCATAAGACACGTGGAATTCCAGGGGTAGAAATCTAATCAACAGAATCTCCTACTTCATCTACCAATACAATCCTAGGGGAGAAAAATTTTGAATCTCCAACAGCAGGAATAGCCTTTTTCACCTCGACAAGATAGCACATTGTAGTTGAAGAATTAGGAATTTTTGATGAGGAAGAATAAGTAGAACCTCTCTCCCATATTCCATTAATATAAGAACGAGAGGAGGAGGAAGTAACCTTGCAGGTTTAAAACTATACTAATTCTAAAGAAACTATAATGGCAGAAGAAGAACAAGATGGAGAATTCTCACTATTTGGAGGGGGGGTAGAGGGAGAGGTAGAGGAAATAATGGAGGAGGTAGAGGAAATAGGGAAATAGATAATTCCTTTGGATTCCCTATAGTGGATGAGAAAAAAAATGCCATAATGAAAATTATCTCACCTTCTGTCCTCCCAAACTTCTATGGGTTGAAAAGTGAGGATCCTAAGACATTTTTGTTTGAATTTGAAGTCTTATGCAGAACTTATGACTATCTAGAAGACTCTCAAAAACTTAAATTGTTTCCTTCAACACGGAAAGGAGCTGCTTTAAAATGGTTCATGGGGTTAGTCATTCAATCCATTAGAACATGGAATGACATGAAAAAGGTGTTTTTGGATAGGTACTTGGATTATTGCATGCCTACCAACCACAAAGATGAAGTGTTCAAAATGATGCAAAGAGAGGATGAAAACTTAGAAGATTTGATTAAGAGATTCAACTACAATTTGAAAAGAGCAAAGATGAACAATTTAGATGAAGAAACCTTGAAGACTCTTTTATTAAAAGCCATTAGAGATGAGTGGATAGATATCCTTAACATGATCCTGAAGGGAGATATCTCTAAACTTCCATTAAATGATATAGGAGAACTGTGTGTTCATCTCTCAAGAGGGAAATCTAAAACAGGGAAAGGGCCGAGAGATACTTCTCTTGTTAGAGTAAACAAATCTGCAACTGGACCTGTATTTAGGTCATAAATTGGAAATATGCTTGATGAATGTAAAACTAACATTCTAGGGAGCCTTAGTGAGCAATTAGACACCCTTAAAATACAAAACAAGCAGAAAAGTGAGGTTGATGCTTTAGCCATTTTTTGTCCAAAATGCATAAAAAAGCATGCTCTAAGGGAATGCCCTTTAGATGCAAAAAATGTAGAAACTTGTATGATTTTCTCAGAAAGCCATGAGACCAAGGGTTGTCCTTCAATCCCAGGTCTTAAGGTTGTCTTTCAAGAAGAACAATCCTAAATTATGCACAACCTCTTTGTTTTGTTGCTAGAAGACCTTGGCAAGGGCCACAAAATCAGGGATTTAACAATCAAATGTATTTTCATCCCCCACCAAATTGGAATTCTTGGCAGCAACCTTGGCCTCAACCTCAACCGCAACCTCAATCTCAACCGTGGGTACAAGGAGTACAAAATCCTTATGGGAGATTTTCTCAATATTACCAATATCCTCCATCATATCAAAATTATCCTCCCCCACATATTCAGCAACAAAACAACAACCACAACTTCAAAATCATAATCCTCAACTTTCGTTGCCATTTCCACAACAACCTCCATAACAAAACCAAAATCCTCAACTCTTACTACCATTTCAGCAGAAACCGAATCAGCTACCTACCCAACCATTACCAAACCCCAACAATAAAAACCCTCAGAATTCTTACATGGTAGAAGGACAACAATTACCAACTTACATGAATACTCCCCTAGATCTTAATGATGTTCAATTAAGATCTGGAAGGATATTAGAAAAGGAAAGACCTTCTGTAGTTATTCAGGAACAAGATAGTTCTGAGGAAGATTCTCTAAAAGTCAATAAAAGTTTTGAGGGAACATCACTCCAAAACCAAAACATTGAAAAAGAAAAACAAAAAGAATCAGTGAACACAACTCCTATCATTGAGCAACTAGCATCTACTTCTACACCTCCTTTTCCTGAAAGACTACAAATTGATAGAGAGGTAGAAAAACAGATCTTGTTGCCCAACTATGATTTTCTAGATGAATTGAAGAATGTCTGTATCAAAATTCCTTTACTACAAGCCATTAGAGAAATTCCAATTCTAGCCAAAACAATAAGGGAGTTGAGCATAAAAAAACCAGAAACAAAAGCAAAAGAAACAAAAATAATTCACCTGGTAGGAAAAATAGTAGAGATAATGATGGGAAAATTTTCCATACAAAAATATGTGTATCCAGGAAGTCGAATTATAAAAACACATATCAATGGAGTTGAGATTCCAAATACATTGATTGACTTAGGGGCTGCAATAAACATTATGAGAAAACAAACTATGGAGCAGCTCAAGCTTCCTAATCTTCTTTACACACCTACCTTACTGCAACTAGCAGATAGATCAGTAATCAAACTAGATGGTGTGCTAGAAGATATTTCAGTATCCTTAGATTCTTGGGAATATCCTGTTGATTTCATGATCTTCACTCCCAAGAACAATTTAGGAGGACATCCACTCATATTAGGAAGACCTTGGCTAGCCACAGCTGATGCTTTTATTAGTTGTAGATCTGGTGACATGTATATTTCTGATGGTAATTCAACAAAGAAATTTACTCTATATCCTCCAGCAAAATCAATCATAGAAATAGATGACAAAGAATGGATTGATGATGAAGATGATATCCAACCTCTCTTTACTATTTCAGAAATTAGTGAAGATAGTCAAATTTTGAATACATTGGAAAATTTTGAATCATCTTCAGAATATGATCATGAACAATTTCAAGAAAAATCTAATATCGAATATTTGTCATCTAGGTAGATGTCTCTTTATTTTATGGAAGAGTTTGGTAGCTCTATAATTGAAATTTTTCCAGGTAGGACATTGAACATAAATAAAAACTTGGAGAAACTACAACAAGAAGAGCTAATCAAAACATTACAAAAACATTATGTTGCATTTGCATGGGAATACACCAACATGAAAGGCATTGATCCTAAGAATTGTATCCATCACATCTACATTGAGGAAAATAGTAGACCTATTAGACAACCTCAGAGAAGGATGAATATTATGGAGATTGTGAAAGAAGAGCTCCAAAAATTACTGAATGTAAACTTCATTTACCCAATTTCGGATAGCCAATGGGTTTCTCCTTTGGTAATTGTGCCTAAAAGGAATGGTAAATGGAGGGTGTGCATTGACTATCGAGAACTGAATAAAGCAACCCTTAAAGATCATTTCCCTTTGCCTTTTATAGATCAAGTGTTAGATACATTAGCAGGTAATAAGTACTTCTCATTCTTGGATGGTTTTAGTGGTTTATAATCAAATTCAGGTAGCACCTGAAGATCAGGATAATACCACATTTACTTTTCCATGGGGAACTTATGCCTACCGAGTACTCCCTTTTGGGTTATGTAATGCATCTGCAACATTCCAAAGAGCAGTACTAGGAATTTTTTCTGATCTGATACATGATTATGTAGAGGTATATATGGATGATTTTACAGTCTATGGAAATAAATTTGAAGAAGCTTTGGAAAATTTGGAAAAAGTTCTTAAAAGATGTAAGGAAACAAACCTCACTAAGCGATGAAAAATGTTTTATGATGTTTACAGAAGGTATTGTTTTAGGACATCACATTTCAGGAGATGGGATTAAAGTTGACAAATCTAAGGTTGAAGTCATCTTTAAATTATCAATTCCAAATTGCCAAAAGGATGTTAGAAGTCTTCTGGGATTTAAAGGGTACTACAGAATATTTATAGAAAACTTCACCAAAATAGCATCCCCAGTCTTCAAATTTCTTTCCAAAGATTGTGAACTCAATTGGAATTTTGATTGCTAGTTGGCATTTGAAACCTTGAAAACAATATTTTTTGAAGCACCTATTTTAAGAGGTCCAAATTGGAAACTCCATTTCCATATTTCAACAGATTCTTTAGATACAACTTTGGGAGTTGTATTGGGACAAAAATATTTAATTCCTTATTCCATTTACTATACAAGTAAGAATTTGGCTCCCACTGAGTTGAATTATATTGTGTTTGAAAAGGAATTTTTAGTTGTTGTTCATGCAATTAACAAGTTCAGACACTATATAACAGGCTATAAAACCTTTGTTCATACAAATCACTCTGCAATTAGATATTTGATGAATAAACCTATTACTAATGGTAGAGTTACAATATGGTTTTTACTTTTGCAAGAATTCAACATTACTGTGCTAGATAGACCAAAAAAATAGAAAAAAGTTGTTGATTTCTTGTCCAGGATTCAAAATATCAAAGAAGATTCTTCGGTTGAAGATAAGTTTCTTGATGAATATAATTTTGCAATAACTACCCAAATTCCTTGGTTTGCAGATATTGCTAACTACTTGGCCACAGGAAAGTTATCTTCACATTTGTTTCCCAGAGAGAAAAGAAAAAATATTCAGGAAAGTGCAAGATATTCATGGATCACTAACGAATTGTATAAACAGGGCCAGATCTTATGATTAGAAGATGTGTAAGGGAAGATGAAATGCCTGAGATTCTTAAGGTATGTCATGATGAGCCGTGTGGTGGACACTTTGTTGACAAGAGGACAGCCTATAAAATCCTTTCTTTAGGATATTATTGGCCATCCATCTTCAAAGATGCTAAATAATATGTCAGATGTGACAGCTGCCAAAGGGTAGGGAAACCTGCTCCCTTAAATGAAATGCCATTACAAAATCAAGTACTCATCGAACCTTTTGAAAAGTGGGCCTTAGATTTTGTTGGACCAATTAATCCTCCATCTAAGCAAAAAAAGTATATATTGGTATGCATTGATTTTGTCACTAAATGGGTAGAAGCCAAAGCATTACTTGTTGCTAATCAAAAATCTATAATTAATTTCCTTTTGAGGACATCCTCACTCGTTTTGGTGTTCCAAGAGAAATTGTGACAGATCAGGGATCCCAATTCACATTTAACATGGTGGAAGGGCTTGTGGAAGAATACAAGATCAAGCATAGGAAATCTTTTCCCTATCATCCACAAGCAAATGGTCAAGTGGAATCTACAAATAAAGTAATTGAAGGAATCCTCACCAAGACTGTGCATCTACATAGAAGAAATTGGGTAGAAAGGCTTCCTGAAGCCTTATGGGCCTATAGAACTACATGGAGGAACACAATGGGACATACACCCTATGAACTTGTTTATCGGAAACAAGTCCTATTCCCTATAGAATTCCAAATCAAAACTTTCAAGATGGTAGTCCAACTGGGACTAGATTTATCAGAGGCACAAAAGCATAGGCTGGAGAAATTAAATGAACTTGATGAAATCAGACAAGAAGCAATTCAAAGGACTGGTATGGTCCAACAACAGATGGCTAAATGGCATGACAAATATATCAAGGACAAGAAGTTTCAAGTGGGAGATTGGGCACTCTTATTTGATTCAAAGTTTAAATATTTTCAAGGGAAGTTTCAAACTCATTGGCTTGGGCCAAATGAGATTGAAAAAGGCTTTAGTAATGGAGCAGTGAGAATCAGAACAATAGATGAAAGTAAATTCCTCTTCTTGTGAATGGTCATGGATTAAAAATATATCAGAAACAAATTTCAAAAGAGGATTTCATCAAGATCTTCGAGGACAATTCTGAAATGAAGTTAGTGAAGAAGAATCCTTCTTCTCCACTAACTTAGTCTTTATTTTTCCTAAAAAAAAAAATGTATAAGGTTGAAAACTAATCATTTATTGGATTCAATCAACAGTTTCAATTCTGCAAGTACTTTCGCAGTGATCCTGGAGGCACGAGATGGGAGCGAAGGCAAACTTCTAGGGTTTAAGCAAGTTGCAGACAGTGTTCCTCATGGAGGGTCGTAGAGGAGGGAGAGCCACTCCCTCCTATAAGGAGGCCATTGCTAGTAGAGGCAAGAAACCTCTAGAAAATGCTAGAGGTACTTTGGAGGAAGGGAAAATAAATATGGAAGAAGAGACA
Organism: Pinus taeda; assembly: GCA_000404065.3. Classification (NCBI taxonomy): domain Eukaryota; kingdom Viridiplantae; phylum Streptophyta; class Pinopsida; order Pinales; family Pinaceae; genus Pinus; species Pinus taeda. The sequence continues at coordinate 223,983 of APFE031697942.1, read as the reverse complement.
GTAGGAGCCAATACTAAGGAAATCAATGGCACAAAGGAAAAGGAGGTAGAAGACAAAGAACATGGAACTAAAGACAAGAAACAAAAGGGACCCTACAAACCCAAAGCTGAGATCACACCTAGAGTTAGTTTAAACAACCTTGCTCTGCAGGCGCACAGGAATCACATGCGGACTTATGCTATTACCTGTAAGTTCATGGGACTATGGCCCACTAAAAATGAATTACAGACATGGATCAAATATCACTAGAAACCTAAAGGGAGCATTGACCTTCATCTTGGGTCAAAGGTATTCTTCATAGTGGTGTTCACAAATATTGAAGACAAGGATAGAGTATTTGAAGGAGGACCCTACTTCAATGCAGCAACTGGACTCTACATGAGACCATGGATGATGAATTTTGTCCCAGAATGAGAGACTTTTACTACAGTACCAGTCTGGGTAAGACTCTATTCTTTACCTCTTGATTACTAGAAAAATGAATCGTTAATAGCCATAGGCAATAAATTAGTTGTTTTGTCAAAGCTTCTGAAGCCATAAGAAGAAGGAAATACACTTCCTTTGCTAGGATACCTGTGGAAATAGATCTATCAGGAGCTCTACCAGATGAAGTGATCCTGGAATATTTTGATGAGGAATGGGTGCAAACAATAGACTATGAGAACATTCCATTCAGACATCGTAGATGTCATGAACACAGGCATCTATTTAGAGACTGTCCACTCAGTAAAGTGGTAAATAACAGCAAGGCTAACACAACGAAGGAAACAAATAGCTTCCAGAAAGTTGTGAATCGAGGAAAAGGCGGCAAGAGAGGACCAAAGCAACATCAAGATGAAGGGCTAAAGGTCATTCAAAATAAGTTCCAAGTTCTTGAGGAAGACGAAGAGATCACAAAGGAAGATCAAGCGATGGAAGGAAATCCTGGGGAAAAGAAAAAAAGAAGAAGAACATGATCAAACTTAGGAAACTGATTATCAGAAAGAAACCATGATGAGTGAAACAAAACTTGAGATGGATCAGGAAATGACCCCAAGTGAAATGGACCTGGAGGACCATGAGCTACAGGAGATTCTTAATAAAGAAAACCTAGATCTGGAAGGGTTCTTGATTCGGGGAACTACGGGAGGAGTGGATTCGGTACCTCATGAAGAGCTCAATAGAATACAATAGTTGTTTTTATGGAAAACACAGGCTAATGCATTGGAGAAAGGAAAAAATATAGACAAGAAGGATAACGGAGGGGTGAAGACGATGAAAACAACTCCGACACTAACAACAAGAAACCCAGGTAAGAAAAGAGGTAGGAAAAAGAAAAATGAACTCTTGATGGAGTGTGGAAAGCTAATGATAGATTCAGGTAAGATGAAATATCTAGCCAGCTACTCCTTTACAAATCTTTAATTATGAAGTTTACATCTTGGAATATCAAAGGTCTAGGGAGTAAGAAAAAGCAGAGAATTCTTAGTAATAGGATGAAACAAGAAATGTCGGACATAATATTTATCCAAGAAACGAAATGTTCCATTCAAAAATTAAGACAAATCCACAGTAAATGGCTCAGTAGATTTGAGTTTCTAGAAGTTAAAGTAGAGGATACAGCGGGGGGAATTCTCACTCTTTGAACCCTCAAAAAATTAGCATAATAGATGTTGAGGCTACCAGGAACTATTTATTAGTCATTAATCAACCTGTAGGAGACAGGTACACCTATTTGGTCACAAATGTTTATGGACCTCAAAGAATTGATGACAAACTCAAGTTTCTAGACTCACTAGTGGATCTCAGGGATAGACATGCACGAATACCTTGGGTCATGGGAGGGGATTTCAACATGATCAAATCTCTTTCGGAGAAAAAAGGAGGAATCAGAATTCTAAGTAAAGACTCTTTAGAGATTCAAACCTTTATAGACAATATGGACCTGGTAGATACTGAAACAAATACAGGCCTTTTTACTTGGAATAATAAAAGAGGAGGAGAGTCTTAGGTAGCCTCAAAGTTAGACAGATTCATGATCTTAGAGGATCTTATGTTAACAAATAAGGAAGTAATAGCGGAAGTTCTCCCCTTTGGAGGCTCATATCACTGGTCGGTTCAACTAGAGATCAAAAAATGGGCATTCTTAGAAGAAGACCTTTCAGATTTGAAAATATCTAGCTCTCCCACCTAGATTTCTACAATAATATTAAAGAATGGTGATCTGAAGATTTACATATTCAGGGAACAAGAATGTTTCTTCTTCATAAAAGGTTAAAGCATATCAAACTCAAACTAAAGGATTGGAAAAGAAATGATTTTGGAAATATTTTTGTGGAGAAAAAATATGTTGAAAACAAAATTAAGGTTCTCAACCAAGCGTTGATCAAGGATGGATTTGATAAAGTCAAAAGTAATCAAGTGGATAAAGATCATCAAGAATGGAATAATCTGTGTAAACAAGAGGAAATTTTTTGGAGACAAAAGTCTAGGATTCAATGGCTAAAAGAAGGGGAGCGTAACTCGAAATTTTTTCACAGGTCCACCATGGCGAATAGAACGCACAATAGAATATATTCAATTCAGAACGAAGAAGGGAATATTCTCACCTCCCATGAGAATATAGAAGCTATGTTAGTTCAACACTTCTGAAACATCTCAGGAAAATAATTTAGATAGAGAACAGTCCATCAATGAGGTAACTAGAAACATACCAAAGATGGTATCCAGAGAGGACAATTTCAATCTAAATAGGCCAGTTTCTAAAAAGGAGGTAGATGATGTCCTCAAAGAAATGCAAAATGGAAAAGCACCAGGCCCGGATGGTTTCAATGTGGATTTTTTTAAAGCATGCTGGAATATTGTTAAATAGGATATTTTTAATGTAGTGGAGGATTCTAAGTTGAACAGAACTATTTTGAAAGTCCTGAGCACCTCCTTTATCTCCCTTATCCCTAAGCAAGACATTTCTCAAACACCGGAAAAGTTTAGACCCATAGCTCTATGCAATGTGGTTTACAAGATTATATCCAAAGTAGTGGCTAATAGACTTAAACCTCTGCTTCCTACCCTAGTTTTAGGGGAACAATCCAGTTATGTGGAACGCAGAAAATTTTTAGACAACATCATTCAAGCCCAAGAGGTGGTTCACTCATTAAGTAGCAAAAGGTAGGCTGGAATGATCATGCAATTAGATATAGCCAAAGCTTATGATAAGGTAAACTGGACCTATATGAAGAGGGTACTTATTGCCTTTGGTTTTGATCATAATTGGATCAGGTGGGTGATGGCCTTAGTTACTTACTCCAACTTCTCTATTTTGGTGAATGGCTCTCCCTCTAAGATTTTTAGTCCTTCCAGAGGCCTCAGACAGGGAGATCAACTCTCTCTATTTCTTTTCATTCTCATGATGGAAGGACTTGGTAGGTCCATAAAGCATGCTAAAGTAATAGGTAAGATTAATGGCCTTCAACTAACTGAGAATGGTCAGGCTCTAACACATCAACAATTTGTAGATGATACAATGCTACAAGGAGTCCCCACAGTCAAAGAAGCTACAACATATAAACAAATCCTGAACGTCTTTGCCATGGCCACAGGTATGGAAGTTAATCTCTCTAGAATTCTTGGCTTTCAAAGGGATTCCCTTCCCTCAAAATATTTGGGAGTCCCTCTAACTTCTAAACCAATGCTCAAAAGCATTTGGAAACCCTTGATTAATAAGTTGCAAGATAAAGTCATTAAATGAACCTTTAGATCTCTAAATCTTGCCAGCAGGTTGGTTCTTACAAAAGCTATTCTGCAAGCCATCCCTATTTTTATGTTATCTACCCTCCCAGCTCCAAAAGGAGTCCTGCAACATTTCAGAAATATACAAAGAAACTTCCTTTGGGGTAAGGACGAGATGAAGAAGAAATGGGCCTTAGTGTCTTGGGAAAAAATTTTCAAACCCAAAAACCATGGCGGGCTTGGCTTCAACGATCAAGAAATACTCAGCAAGGTTTTAGAGGCCAAAATATGGTAGCGCTAGGTTTAGAATCCAAAGACTCAATGGGAAAATATCTGGAAAGAAAAATATGCAAGATCTTGGAAAACTAGTGATCTCATAAGAATGTCAGGGAATATTAAGGGCTCATACATATAGAACAAAGCCTAAGAAAACATAAGATTAGTTCAAGAAAATAGTTTTTGTGAAATCAAAGAAGGGGATCTAGCTCTTTTTTGGGAAGATAAGTGGCAACAAGAACCAATATTGCTAAAATAAGACTTCCTTGACCTTAAACATGAGATAGATTCACAAGGATTAATTAAAGTAAAGGACTTCTGGGATAACACTCAACAAATGGAGAAATGGAGAATCTGGAGAAACATTGATTGCAGAAACAACAACCACTTGAAAACAAAAGCAGAGGAGATAAGGAAAATGGTGGAACAAAGAATGATATTAGTTTCAGAGGGACAAGACCAACTAATATGGGGTAGTAATAAAGAGGGAACCTTTAATCTTAAAGAAGCAAAAGGCATTCTCCTTGAGCTAGATCCCCATGTTCCAGACAAAATCTGGCATAAACTTTGGAGGCACCAAGTGTGGATGAAAATTAAACTCTTCATGTGGTTGGTATACCACAAGAAAATATTGACTTGGGACAACATCAGAAAGAGGGGTGTTCTGGGGCCTTCTAGATGCCTACTCTGTGGGGAGCAAGAAGAAACAATGGAGCATCTTCTGAAAAACTATATTTTCACCTTCTGGTTATGAGACATATTTGCCAAAACTTTCAACAACCCGATAGGGACAGAGGGAGCATCATCAATACCCTCAATAGTTGGAGGGAAAATTTTTCGGACTATGAAATTCTCAACTCAGCCTGGGCCCTTCCACCAAGCTTCATCATATGGAATGTTTGGAAGGAGAGGAACAAAAGAACATTCAAGGAGGAAAAAAATCCCCCATATCGTCTGTTTAAGACAATCCTGAAACAACTTAAGGAAACAATGGGTACCACTATTCGCAACCACCCCAATAATCCTCCCTCAAATATGGATGGAAAAATTCTCAGACAGTTGGGGTTGCAGGGACTAACTCCTCAAGGTCTTAATAGGAAGGTTACAGCAAGGGACACAAAGAAGGATTTCTGGCATCCTCCCCCAGAAGGATATCTAAAATACAATATTGATGGAGCGTCAAAAGGAAACCCGAGATCTGCTGGATATCGATGATTCTTTAGGGATGCCAAGGGAAGTATTATCTTCATCTTCCATTGTCACCTAGGAACAACTACCAATAACATGGCTGAACTAATGGCTTTGGAGCAATGCCTGGATTTTCTAAGTCAGGATAATTGCTACAATGTGATAATAGAAGCAGACTCTGAACTAGTAATTAACCCAGTGAAAAGAATAAATAGTGGAACAATGCCAGAGAAAGTCCCCAAACACTGGAAATTAATCAGGGTTTTCCAAAGAATTCAAGATCACCTACAAAACCTATGCACAGTTAGCTTCCATCATGTTCACAGAAAGGCCAACAAGCTGGTGAATCGCCTTGCCAATCAGGGGGTCAGTTGTACAAAGGTCAAGGTTTCAATGGGGTGGTAGGAGTTGCAACAAAGCAGACTGAGAACTCTTTGATGTGAGCAAGAGGAAGAAGATAGGAGAGTGTTCAGACACAAAGCCACGGAGGCAAGCTCTTAACCTTTTGGCCTTTGTATGTGTCATCAACTTCTAGCAAATAGTTCCTTGGTGGTGGGTCGAACATGGAGGGTCACTAAACTCCCTAGAGTTAGCAAGATGGTCATCACTGTTCATCAGAGAAAATGCAATGGATACCATAGTTCCTTAATTAATGGTGAGCCTCTCTTCTTCTCTGGGAAACAGGTTCAGGCAAGAGAGTCAAGCAGACGTGGAAGGAATCATCGTATTATTGGCAGCTGGAATCTTCTCAGTTTTGGGCCTAGGAGAGGAAAATCGCTTCCTTGGTGGTATTTAGATGATCTCACCGTTCTAAAGTGGGAAATGGTTTTAGTTATTTTGTAGTGATCCCATCCATCATCCTACACATGGCAGAGTGAGGGTTTGGAAAACCACCCTCCATCACACACTAATGTCTGGTTAACTTGTGCAGTGCGATTTGATTCTCTACCATTGAATCTCTTTGTGTGGATCAACGGTCATGATTGTTCGTGCAGCTTGGAGAGGAAGCCCATTAAACTTCGGTCATCTTTACTGTGCATTATCTTCCTTGACCATTGGTTTAGGCGTCAGAATGAAAGGCTCGTATCAAAGGAACTCTTCCAGGGTCTGATGGGTGGAAATGCTCGTGGGCTTATGGGGGCGGTTTGCAATTTTGGGTTATCTAAATTTTGGGACAAAATTCACTGTTATCTATCGGGCATGTTGAGCCATGAGGTCGGAATCAGTGGATTTTGGGCGGATTACATGCGCGATGTTTTTTCCACCATTTGGACCCAAAATCTATTTAGTATGGTTTCTATTTTTTCATCAGGTCCGTTTATGGAATCAAAGAATATGCCTTTTTTGGTCCCGAAATGCATCTCATCTAATGGATCTTTACAAACAGATCGAGTGGTATAGGTATTTGTATGTTTTTTAGACGTCTCGCAGTAAATTTTGTGGACCCTTGATCCGTTTGTCAAGCTTTTGGCTTGGTACCCAAGACTAGAGTGGATAGTTGATTTTATATCCCTCAGGTCTCTTTGGGTAGTTGTATTATATATAATTTGTGTCTTTGTTTATAATGAATATAAGGTACGACTCTTGGTTTAGCAAAAAAAAAAGAAAACCAATCATTGATTGGCATACTTATACAGAAAATACAAAGTGAAAATCAGAGGTTTCTGACACTCTATATTTTCCATTTTTCTTTCTGAATAAGTAGTGACAAGAAGCCACAGTCACTCTGTAGTTTAGATTCTGCAAAATTCATCATTTCACCTCACCTCACTCCGTTTTATTTTACAGTCTCACTTCATCCCATTATCATATTTCATCAATAAACGTTTCCTCTTTTAGTATTCATTCCATCTCCATTTCATTTATCATCTTGTCTTACATCTCATTTCATTTCACTTACATAGCCATTTCCATTTTATTCATGATCCATAAGTCATATTTTACTTTCTATTTCACATTCTACAGTTGACTCTGTTCTGCAGCTAATCTGATTCTGCAGCAACAATTTGTTTATCAGTTCAGGCACAAGTGTACAATTCATAATAAGATCATGTATGTAGGGAATTGAAGAAAAATCAATTTTGAAGACCAATCATGCCCAAGGTATCTGTGGATCAACATAAAAAAAATTAGCAAATGAAAGGTAAAAGTTCCCAAAGGTTTATATAGTATGTATAATCACATGTCTCCTTAACCAACCATCATTTGATTTGACCACCACAATGTCTCCACCATATCTTCCATCTTTAATGACAAATGGTCTCGATGGTTCTTTCATGACAAATCTCCGCTTCAAACTCCATAACCTATACTTAAACGGTCCTCCACAACTACACCTGTTAACGGTTAAGATGATGATGTGACCTATCTATCTACGACTCTCTAAACCCTTACTGTCTATTTATTGCATCCCAACTCTTAAGTTTTTCTCTTATATTCACGCAGTCATTCCATATACACAGACATTCCATTTTTCATATACATACAGTCTTTCCATCCTCATATATACACAGTCATTTTGTTTCCATACACACAACACTCGTTTTATAGATAGTGAGTAATTTTGAAGGATAACCGAGAACGGGGGATATGGGGCTTATTGTCAGAACAAAGCTCGTAGGGGTAAAGTATATGGACGGGTACCCACATCTTAAAGGGATGCTACAGAAGGCCGGGTGGTTAAATTTTATTGAAAAAATTGATGGCTACCACAAAGAAATAGCCAAATCTTTTGCAAGGTCATTTGATGGCACAGAAGTGGAGATAGGAGATATCAAATTTGCAGTCACAAAATCCTTCATAGCAGAAACAACAGAGCTGCTAAGACAAGGAGAAAGATGGTTTAAAAACAAGAAATTTCATGGTGAATCTTGGAAGGTGATCCTTAGAAACCCAGGTATGGATGTTACAATATTTACAAAGGGAGTTCCTATTTCAGCACTCAAGAACAAATGGAGTAATATGTTGTTAATATTGCAAAAATTCATTACATGTGAAGGAAGATTTGGGTCTATGTATGTTTACCATATACGCTTATTAATGAACTTTTTAGAAAATGGAACCATCAACCTTCCCTTCTTCCTTCTAAACAGTTTGAGAAGGATGGCTAAAAATGTTCAAAGAAAATTGAATCCATAGAAACAACTATGTATCATCATGGATTAGTGAAAATACTAGTTGAATTTCATTTGAGAAGTATAGGAGATACATGGGAAGATTTCTTGGTAAGAATTTTTTTCCAGGATGCTCTAGAGTCACCTGAGGAGAGTCATGGTAAGAAAAGTAGGAGGAGAAAGATCAGAATTAATATTCAAACCTCCTCACAAAAGAATGATGCAGAGACAGCTTCTAAACCAGAGGATAGGAAGCAGAAAGGAAAAATGAAAGAAAGAGTTGAAGAAATCGATGAAGACATTCCTAAACCTTCATCCCCACAAGAGGATGAACAATTACTTTCTGAAAGATTGATCAAGATTAAGGAGCAAACCAAGAAAAATAAGGGGATAGGAAAGAGGAAGAAGGACACAAGGGAAGAAACCATAAGCTTCCAAAACCTAAGAAGGAGATCTAGACTCTAGGTAAAGTTAGGAAGGTAACATCAAAAGAAGCCCAGTTTATAAAATTAGAGGAAGAAACCCTAGTTCAGTCTCCTGGTAGTATTCCATCTGAACATAGTCCACAAAACTTCCCTCCACAGAATTTTGAAGGCAGCCCAAGCAGAGCTTCTCCTAGCATAGATCCAATACAGTATCAAATATATGACTACATAGAGTCATTAGATAAAAGGAATACTTCAATGGACCCAAGTTCCTCAGTCAATCTAGAACAACCTATCAATCCACAAGAACCTTTGACTGACTCACTCAAACAATAAATATATGAGTTGGAGATATTGAACAGGCATATTAAGAAAGAAAATGAAGCCCTAAAGGAACAAAGAAAATTGGATAAATCCATACATGACAATACCATACTGAACTTGGGCCTATTGTATAAGAAAAATAGGAAGTTGAAGAGGAAGAACAGAAACTTGAACAAAACAGTGATCAACCTCAAGTACAGACTTCTCATGAAGAAACCAAGGATGATTGTTACTTCGAAGAAAAACAAGAGGAGAAAGTTAGATGTATTGGCATAGGTATCTGAGTAGATGCAATAAAGGAAAAAGTTCATAGTGGCAATATTGCATGGGGACATGCAATGATTTTTTAGTGGGGGTATGTTGAGCCTCAAAATTACTCTTTCCTTAGCAACCCTTTTTATTCTTTTTCTTTGTTTTTCCATTAGAACGATGCATTCTCATCACCAATGACTGGTATATACTATCTTAAGGAGGACATTTACTGATTTACATATTATGCTTTTATGTTTGCTGTTTGAATAAGTTTTTGTGTATTAGCTATGGAACGCAGCCTATTCTGCAGCTACTTGGCTATTCCGCAACTACCTTCATGCTTTAACAAGTTCTAGGTGTCGGAAGGAGAAACTAGCTACATGGGCAGTTTGGGAATCATCATGACATGGACCCTGTCCCATACACTTATCCCAAGTCGACAAAGGAGATGGCATAAGACTATAGTCAATGGATAAGTCAAATGCAGAGACCGAAGGTAACAGGACTCTATTTCATGGTAATTAACGCATTTCATAGTGATGGGAAGCATTATCTGAAACAACTACCATACCTACAGACTCTAGCAACCACCTGTACAACCAAATTAAACAACCACCATGTCTTGGATTTATGTCTCTAGTAGCCGAGGAAGAAATTCTGCATACCTGTCTCCTATGTGTTTGACTGTAGCATGTTTTTCTCTACAAATAGTTACATTGTTTTTCTTATAAATACCTGTGTAAAGGACCCTAGAATTTAGTAGTGATAGTGATAGTTTTATTGTGAAATCAAGTTTTGAACTCTGTAATTTCTGGGCATTTTGTGTCCTTGTTTTTAATATGAAGACCGCATGTTTTATCAGAATTTGAAGAATTTTCCTTGGAGTTGATTGAGCAAGCGTAGCCTAATCAATTGCAGATGGCCCCTGCACTGAAGAAGGTTTCATTTCATTTTATTTTTCTTCTTCTTGTTAACTGTAAATTCATCATTTCCTTTCACGGTGTTTATAGTCATTTCCTTACTGACAATGTGTATAATGCAATTTCTATCATTTTCTTATTAAACAATGTTCATAATTTAGAGTAGCTTCCATTTTCTTGATCTTTTTCTAGTTTTTATTAGTAGTTAAAAGATGAAACTCAGTACTCTAATCTAGTTTACTTCATTCATTGTTTTGCTAGTTTAAATTCTCAATTAGACTAATCAGTGCCATTTACTGTTTCTGCCATTTTATTTTTAAGTTTACTAACTCATGGTGTTAATGAATGTTCTGAAGAACCCTTCAAGTTGATAATTCATCATAAACTAAGTGGTTGAGCATTTCATTTCCGCAATGAGTTTTTGCTACATCTCTGTATTTGCTTTCTTTTAGATTAATGAAGTACATAATTCCTCAAATTTCATCCCAAGGAGACCTCCCAAAATTGAGAGGCAAAGTAACTAAGTATTTCAATTAGTTTTATTTCTGTAATTAGTTAGACATCAATTGCAAATTTCACTTTTAGTACTTAATTCATGATTTGGAAATAATGGTAAAACGGGAATAGAAACTTTGTTTTCATTTCTTGCTTAAGCTTTGTTTCCAAGTTTTTTCTCAACTCTGTTTTCATTTCTTTCTTAAAAGCTCTGTTTTCATTTTTTAGATTTTGAGTGGTCCTTACAAGAGTTAGATTTAAGTTTTTGATAATTACATTGTAAATCATTAGCTATTAAAAGACCAAAAACCCCCCAAAACAATATAAAACACAAAAACAATGAAATAAGAAGGGTTATCTAGCACAAACAATGCACTACACTTCATCAGTTTACGATACCCAGATTGATAATTTATGTAGAGAACTTTAGGACACTAAATTGACCAAACAGGCATTCTATGGCTTGAGATTCGAGTATGATTTGGAAGGTAGCTTGAATTACATAGCATGGAAATATAGAATGGAGGCTATATTAGAAGATAATGTCTTGAAGGAATTCATTGATAAAGAAATCCCAAAGCCAGCTTCAACTAATGCATAAGAGTTGACTGAGTGGAAGAAGTGTGCGGCGAAGGCGAGATATATCATCCTTGAGGGAGTTCAAGACCATATTGTCTTGAGTCTCCATGGGAAGGATACTCCATTTTCAATGTGGAAGACATTGAAGGACCTCTACCAGAATAGTAGCGACCATAGGAAATTGGCACTCAAAGATAAGCTTCAAAGAATCAACATGGAGAAGGGTGATACTATTTCCACATAACTGAACTAGCTCACCATTTGCAGAGATGAGCTTGGCAATGTGGGAATAACTATTTCCGATGATGATATGGTGAGCCTCGCTCTCCTTGGCCTCCCAAAGAGTTGGAATAGCTACCAGGACTTTATGAATGGAAGGGATAAACTGCCTGATTGGGAACGACTGTGGTCGGATCTTATGCAGGAGGAGATCAGGAGGATCACACGAGATGGTTCTTCATCCAAGAATGATGATGAAGAAAATTTGGCCTTAGCAAGTAAGGCAAGGAAAGGTAAGGGGAAGGCTTCCCATTTCAAATTGAATTCTTCTCATGGAGGGGAGAAGGGTGACATGTCTAAAGTAAGATGCTTTAATTGTCACAGGATGGGACATTATGTGACTAATTGCCCGTCGAAGAAGTCCAAGAAGGGATCCTTAGAAGGATCGGAAGGTGAGGCATTAGACTCTCAGTTTGAAATGGACTTTACCCTCATCGCCTACATGGTGTCATCAATGATGGGTTGTGTCTGGTATCTTGATAGTGGAGCCTCATTCTACATGACCAATGATAAACATTTATCCAGTGCCTTGGAGGAGAAAGGCCTCAAGATGCGCATAGAGATGGGTGACGACATAAGGTACATTGTTTTAGGAGTGGGCACGGTTGCTTTTTAGAGGGAGCATGGAGCTCCTATCACCTTGCTAGATGTGATGTATGTGCCTGGATTGAAGAATAACTTTGTATCGGTCATGATGTTATCTTCAGTAAAGGAAAGGCATTCCTAAGACACATAGCCACGGGTTAGACCAGGAGGATAGGGATTCGAGTGAAGAATCTCTATAAACTAGAGGTAGATGATTGTGAAAAATTGAGTACAAAAGAAGAATTGGTGCAAGGCCAAGTAATTGGCGAGTTGTGGCATAGGCAGTTGGGCCATTTGCATCATGGGGCTTTGAAGATAATGCAGCAGATATCTACAAGACTTCCCAAAGGTAAACTTGAGCAAGTTGACACATGAAAAGGTTGTACCGTGGGAAAGTACACCAAGTCTTCCTTTCATGATTGAGACAGTCGAGCAGAGGATATATTAGAGTGAGTTCATACTGATTTGTGTGGACCATTCTCGATGGAATCCACAACGAAGCAAAGGTATTATGTGATTTTCATTGATGACTATTCTCGTAAATGTTGGATTTATTTCATGTACAAGAGGGACCAAACTTTCACAAAGTTTTGTGAGTTAAAAATATTTGGTCGAGAAAGAGTTAGGGAAGAAATTAAGGCCTTGAGAAGCGAAAACAGTAGAGAATATGTCTCTCAAGAGTTTAAGGACTTCTATGCAGCAGAAGGAATTAAACAAGAGTTGATGGCACCTCATAACCCACAGCGGAATGGGGTGGTCGAGAGGAAGAACAAAACTATTGTAGGGGCAGCACGGGCAATGCTGCATGACCAAGCCCTACCATTTCACTTGTGGGCTGAGGCATGGAACACATCGGTCTATTTGCAAAATAGAATTCTACATTGCATACTTGGGATGAAGACACCAAAGGAATCTTTCTCCGATAAGAGACCAGATGTGGGTCACTTTAGGATCTTTGGCTCATCGGTATATTCCATGTGACAAAGGATGCACGGAAGAAGCTTGAGCTGACAACAGAGTTGGGTATATTTGTGGGGTACACTAATACACCTCACAAATATCGGGTGTACTTGCCTACCAGTCGGAGGATAGTGGTTCGTGGAGATATCAAATTTGATGAGTAGAAGGCCATGTGAATTTCCCTTAAGAGGGAGCTCCAACTACACATTGTGGAGGAACTGTTGGTTCCTAAGGAGGAGGAGACTCAGACTGATGTGGAGCAGCCGCATGCAGAAGTTCCAGGAATGGAGACATCCACTCAAGCAGAATCTTCCAGAGATGAACGGAAGCGCACAAGAGAAGCTGACAGATTGTTGGAGGATGCAAGAGAGAATGTGGGAGCACCAACGTCTCAGGGCAGATAGAGGAGGTCACTTGAGAGGTACACTGGATACATGGCGCTTGCTGGGGAATGTATTGAGACCAAGCCATCTCCCTTTGAGGAAGCAGTGCAACAACCGATTTGCATTGATGCTATGGTTGAGGAGTATGACTCTATAGTTCATAACATTGTTTGGGACATGGTTCCGAGACCGGAGAACAAGTCAATTGTGAGTTCCCATTGGATTTATAAGGTAAAACAAGTTGTTGATGGTAGTGTGGAGAAGCATAAGGCAAGATTTGTTTCCCGTGGATTTTCACAGGTTGAGGAGGATCATGTTGTTGCAGTATATTTCGATAGAGGAGCAAGATGTTGACATTTTGACAAAGGCATTGTCAAAGTGTAAATTCAAGTTCCATAGAGATAGGATCGGGGTGGCAGATAATTCCTTTCTTGTCAAGAGGGAGTGTTGAAATATGGCAACAAGAATATTCCAATTTAACTTGTCCTTGAATTAAATTGTGAATTAAAATCGAATTTAGTCTTAACAACTACTTGGAAATAATTAATAATTAATTTTTAAATTAATTATTCGTGATTCAGCTAGAAGTCTTCTGAATCATACAAGGTTTATCCCTTAAATTAGGGAGATAAGTTTGAGTTATATTTGAGTTAATAGTTAATCAGTTTACTGTTTAGTCTAGTTAAATTAGTTCCAAACTATGAAAACTAATAGTGAGTTAATAGTTAGTTGATGCATTAATGCACTCAACTAGTGCTACTCCAGTTAACTGAAGATTCCCTCATTAGAAACTCATGCATGTTTATTTTGAGAAAGACCCAGTTGAGATTAATATTCAAGGATAGTGTACTATCAATTTGCGTGTGTTTTCTCATGGGGAAAACTCATGCATGTAGTCAAGGATTCATCTTTGAGGGTTGCGCAGTTTTGAAGGCTTGTTTTTCCACTTGGTAATAGGCTAATCATCCACAAGGAACAATGCAATGAAATAGGAGCTTGGAGGGCAGAGAGGAAGGCTGAAGAGAAGCCAAGATTGCCTATGAGCATCTGTGAGGTTTGTACTGAGAGATGGCTAGCTGTGAGAGCTAAGGCTTTGTATAATTCTTATGTATTTCCACCATGTATGATAATACAATAGTATGGGGTTTTTATCTGAGACTTCCCCAAAGTATTTTCCTATGTATTGTGCCATTGGTTCTTCTTCTTCTAGTTATATTGTTCAGCTAAATCTTTAAGCTTCCTCAAATTGATAGTAGAAGTAGGTTATAGTATTCTGCTTTGATTTATATTGCATTGTGTGTAGTTTTCTTCTAGAGTTCTCGCATCCATTATTGTTTGCATCAACGTTTCGAGCCATCCACCGTTGATCATCATCAGGATAGATCAATAATTGTGTAAGACAGATCTCAATAGTATGAATAAAGAGAGTTAAAGGTGTAAAAGGAATGGAAGCCGACCTTGTCATAATTGTTTTATAATAATTGTTTTTAATATTTTAATAT